>CM033720.1:54336425-54532811 GCA_019671005.1 Hibiscus mutabilis
ATCTCCTAAGGTGACCACTTTTTTTGTTACGCTCTATGGCACCGTTTAGTGCTTCACCTGTCCATTAAAAAGTTATTTTCCCCCAAAATTAAACATTTACACCAGGAGAATGGTGACAACTCAAATGGTCCCACCATCTGGATTTTTTTCCGGAAAATTTTTAGCCGAGAATTGAATAAGAGAATAGTTGCTCCGATATAATTGTCGCGAAGTTTGGTCACCCAGTTTTGTTTTCTCCTTTAGATTCGTCATTTTAAGGAGACGAATGGTTCTATCCTGTTGGTCCAACAAATGCTTTGCCCGATTTTCCCAACCATATTCATCTTGATTCCCCAAAACCCTTGGTTCATTTCCCCCGGGTAATATGTGGGCAAGGTCATGTCGGGGGGGGACATATCAAAGGGTTTTTTTGAATGCGTTTTAATGCCCAAAAGGGCCACTAGTCTACGGACCAACCCTTCCTCGGGGATTTACAACTTTAGTATCCCCTTCCAATTCCCTCAAATGCGAAAAACTACAGCTAGTAACTCTTTCTCCGTTGTTGTGTAGTTCACTTGAGCATTATTAAGAGTTTTACTAGTGTAGTATATCACATGAAAGGTCTTACCTGTGGCGTTGGCCTAGGACTGCTCCTACCGTAAAATCACTTGTATCACACATGAGCTCAAAAGGTAAAGGCCCAATCGGGTGGAACGACAATGGGTGTCGAGGCAAGCTTTTTCTTTAGGGTTTCAATGCTTGGGCGCAAGAATCATCAAAATTGAAGACTTTATCTTGTTCAAGCAAATTGCACAAGGGTTTAGTAATTTTAGAAAAATATGAATGAACCTCTGTAAAAACTCGCATGTCCAAGAAAGCTTCTGATTCCTTTAACCAAACTTGGTGGGGTAATCTCTCAATCACATCCACCTTTGATTTGTCTACTTCAATTCCTTGATGAAATCTTGTGGCCGAGCACTATTCCTTCATCTACCATAAAATGGCACTTCTCCCAATTAAGGACTAAATCGGTTTCTTCACATCTTGCCAATACCTTCTCTAAATTGCCGAGGTAACTGTCAAAGTTATTACCAAAAATGGAAAAATCATCCATGAAGATCTCAAGGAAGTCTTCGACCATTTCTGAAAAGAGTGTTATCATGCATCTTTGGAAGGTTGCCGGGGCATTACACAATCCGAACGGCATCATTCGGAAAGCATAAGTACCGTATGGGCATGTGAAGGTTGTCTTTTCTTGATCTTCTGGTGCTATGGCAATTTGATTGTAACCTGAATAACCATCAAGAAAACAATAAAAAAGGTTTACCCGCAAGACGGTCAAGCATTTGATCAATAAAGGGTAATGGGAAGTGATCCCTCCTAGTGGCTTTGTTTAGCTTTCGAATAATCCATACAAACCCTCCAACCGGTCACAGTCCGGTTGGAATGATTTCATTGTTTTCATTACTTACCACCGTTATACCTCTCTTTTTCGATACATATTGTATGGGACTTACCTATGTACTATCGAGATAGGGTATATAATGTCGCATCAAGCCACTTGATGATTTCTTTCATTACAACCCCTTTCATGGCATGATTCAGTCTCATCCGGGCTTCAATTGAAGGTTTGTGATCATCTTCCAACAAAATCTTGTGCATGCACACCGCCGGCAAATTTCTTTCAAGTCGCAATTGTCCACCCTATTGCCTTTTTTGTGTAGCATCAACATTTTGATGAGCTTTTTTTTCCTCGCTTAGGCTGTAACTTAGAGGAAATAATTACAGGCAATGTATTATCGGTACCTAAGTATGCATTTTTAGTTGCTCGCAATTGTTTCAACTCAAGAATCGGGTGGTTGTTCAATAGAGGGTTTTTCGAGCTTACCTTCCTTACCCCGAGTAATCTAATGGTTTAAAGTATGTACATGGTCGATTAACTAACCAATTTGCCTCTTCTTGTTGTTCCTCATCGATCGGTTCTTCATACTACTCGTGTTCCTCTTGATCGGCAAATGTAGTTGCCGAGGCAACTAAATTCCTCGTCGGTTAAACTCGCCGTGGCATGAAGAAGTTGGCATTCTTCCGGATCATCGCATGCATTAGTGTTTGGAACACATTTAATTTAATTTGCTGGTCATTCACCTCATTGTGAGTTCTCCATTTTCAACATCGATCAAGGTTCTCCCCTGCTAGGAAGGGTCTCCCGAGAATGATAGGTGCATGTTCATCCGCTTCACAATCCAAAACAATAAAGTCAGCGGGGAAAATAAATTTATCAACTTTACCAAGATGTCTTCGATTTTTCCTCTGGATGCACATAGATCTGTTGGCTAGTCAGAGCATAATTGTTGTAGGTCTTGCCTTCCCGATTCCTTGTTTCGAAAACCGATTTAGGCATCAAGTTTATGCTTGCTCCAAGGTCACATAATGCTTTCCCGACATAGTGGTTTCCAATGGAATAAGGTATTGTGAAACTTTCGGGATCCTTCAACTTGGGTGGCATGCGATTGTGAAACATGGCCATGCATCCCTCTGTTGCGGAAACTGTTTCAAACTCCCCTAGCCTTGTTCTCTTGGACACAATGTCTTTAAGAAACTTGGCATAGTTCGACATTTATTCAATTACTTCAACCAATGGCAAGTTGATGTTGACTTGCTTTAGGATATCAAGGAACTTCTTGAATTGATATTCTTGCTTTTGTGGCTTCAACCTTTGTGGGAATGGTGGTGGGAGTCGGATATCTTCGAATCCTTACATTGGTCT
This sequence comes from Hibiscus mutabilis, assembly GCA_019671005.1. Classification (NCBI taxonomy): domain Eukaryota; kingdom Viridiplantae; phylum Streptophyta; class Magnoliopsida; order Malvales; family Malvaceae; genus Hibiscus; species Hibiscus mutabilis. Next base: position 54,339,172 of record CM033720.1, read on the forward strand.
GAAACCTAATTGATGGAATTGCCGGGCCAACTGGAGTTACCGAGGCATTGTCAACTGGGGTTGTTGTGGCGTGCCTATCGTTGGTTGCCGAGGCATCCTTATCGCCGGTTGGCGAGGCATGCTTATCGCTGGTTGCCGCGCAATTTTCGGTTCAAGATCCGAGGCTTTGCCGCTGAGTTCATCTTGATCTTTTGTGGAGTTTTGTTTGATGAGCGAGCTTGAGCCTTTTTAAGTTGTTGGCCACTTCTAGTGGTGATCGCTTTACATTGCTCATGGCCGTTCCTCTTGTGACTTCAAGATCGCTAGATAAAACCTCCTTGCGGTCTAGTATTCGTGTTTTTAGCAAATTGTCCGACTTGATTTTCCAATGATTTGATTGCCGCCTCTGGTTTTCGCAATCTCATCTCGGTCATGTTAATAAAAGCATCGTTCTTTTTTATGAAGTTACTATTCTCAGCCATATAAGATTCAATTTTCAATATAAAAGCATTGAGAAAATTTTCCAAAAACTAGATGTTGTCGGTTGTTGCCGCGTAATCGCTGTCGTGGCATATTCTGCTAGAATCCCAATGCTTGTTCATTCTGATTGTTCTGGTTTAGAGCATTGTTGGGATTACTCCATGAAAAATTTGGGTGCTTCCTCCAAGCTGGATTATATGTGTTGGACATCACATTGTTGTTCCGGTTGTAATTCCCCACATAAAAGCCGGATTCGGATTCTCGCATACATTCGTAAGAATCATGGTTACCACCACATAACTCACAAAAGGAATCCATTACCTTGACCTCCTTGTGTTGTTTGGTTTCTGCATGTTCTGGACCATCTTGGTCAGAATGGCCAATTGTGCCAAAATTGAGTCTGATGATCCCAGTTCATGTATTGTGGCTTGGCATCTAACTCATCCTCTTCTCGCGCGGATGGGAATTGATAATCATTCTTGGCAAGTCTGTTTAGAATTTGCATTGCTTTCTCCGGTGACTTATCTAGGAGTATGTCGTTTGCCGAGCCATCTAGCATCATCCTTGTTGGTGTATTCACAGCGTTGTAAAACATTGTTTCTTGTGTCCACACCGGGAACCGTGTAGGGGCATTTGTGTAGAAGTTCTCTATATCGCTCCCAAGCCTCGTACATGGATTCATCATCCGCCTCGCTGAAAAGAAGTAATTTCAATACGGCCTATCACCAAATTTGTAGGATTAAATCGAGCAAAGAAATCACGACAAAGATCGGTCCAAGATCCTATTGATCCGGTAAGAATACTATTCAACCATGCTTTTGCCCTATTCCTCAGTGAATAGGGGAATAATTTTAGCCGTAAAACATCGGGGGTGACTCCTTGTATTTTGAATGAATTACAAATCTCGAGGAAATATTTAAGATGTTGTCGTTCATCTTCAGTTGCTGAGCCGCCAAATTGACCAATTGTGTTGATCATATTAAACATCACCGTTTCAACTCAAAGTGGCCGGCTTCAATTTCAAGCGTGACAACTCCTGGATTAAGTCCATCAAGATCTTCTTCAAGATAGCCTCAAATAGTTCTGTTTCGTGCAAGAATCACTCCTCCTCATGCCAGAACATCTTGATTCATATTGCCGTCTTGATTAGCCATTGCTACTCTTAACCTTCGTCTAAGTCTTTGCAAGGTTCGTTCGATTTCTGGATCAAAGGGATATTCTGGTGCAATCGGTCTCTCGCCGGGTCATATACCAATACAAAAATCAAAGTTTGTTAGCCCCTTGAACCTTAAACAAGAAAAATAAAAAGTGCAAGAAAATAAAAACAAAGTCGCTATTGCCAATCCCCAGCAACGGTGCCAAAAACTTGTTGCGCGTAATAAGTGCTATGCAATTGTTCAAGTATACACGTCGCAAGTTATAGTATAAAAGATATCGTCTCCATAGGGATTGGTGCCACTTCAAGAATCTAATCTCTTGCACTGTAAAAAGTAAAAGAAACACAAGTAGAAGATTGTAGGAGTTTAACTAACAACTAAACTAGAAAGCAATAAAGTAAAAGAAGATGTAATTGAACGGGAGAGAATAGGCCAGGTTATCGTGAGTTGAGGTGTGATAGCCGATTAGACCGTCTTGGTAAAATAGTGTAAGTGCAACTCAGTTGCCGTGGCAACTTGCACAACGGGGTTGCCTAGGCAACTAATCGATGGTTGCCTGGGCGACTAGTTGGGCAACTACTTGGGCGTCTGGGCAGCAACTTCAAGGTTCGGCGAAACGTTCTTCAATGGTTTCTTCTTATCCCTAAGTCGAAACTCTAGCTATTTGTGCATGCCTTGATAATACATCCCTTCGTGAATCAAGGGTGAAAAACAACCAATCTTGTGCTCCTCTTATCCGTTGAAATCCTTAAATTATTCCTAAGCCGGATTAATCTTCACCATCAATAGATTGAATAAAGATCACACTTATTCTTTTCTTGAATCTAACTCTCCCGATATTAGATAAATAGATGAAGTTACGAGATCCTCTCCCAATTCACTCGCAAACAAGAATAAGAACCAAGAATGAATAAACCTTGAATAGAAAAGTTCAAACTCTTATTACCTAAACAAAATCCAATTGTTTCTCACAACCACAAAACACAATAACCTTAGCCAAATACATTTAGTTCATGGCTAGGTTCCAAAGAAACACAAGACAAAGAATTCCTAGCATAAACCTAATAGAACAAGGAAAGAAAAAGATGAAGAATGGAGGAAGCCTTGTAGTCGATATCTCCCCCTTGAAGCTTGTCGAAAATTCTCTCCTCTCTCCCCCTTTGAGTTGTCGAAATTCCTCCCCCTCTCTCCCTTTGGAGTTGACGGCATGGCCTCTAATTTATAGGGCTAGGTCAAAGTATTTCTTTGAGGAGGAAGTTAAGTTGGAATTAAATTATCTTTAAAGAATATAATTCTTTATTATATTTATATTCCTTCTAGAACTTCTCCTATCTTCTTGGGATTTAATTCCTCTTTAACCTCTTCATGGAAATCAAACTCCTTTCGGATTTAGCTTTGCTCCACGTCATCTTGGGCTTGTCTAGTCATTAATTTCGACTACCATATCACCTTATTCTTTGTCAAAAATTTCCCTAGCAACTAGCTCGGTATCTCCTTCATGCATTGCCCTGGCAACTAGCTCGGCATCTCTTTCATGCATTGCCCTTGCAACTGGTTCTAGCCTTGCTTTGGCAAGTGATTCTACACACACACACACAAAAACACACCAAAGCATCATTTTTCCCCCACAAAAATCACAAAGTTATATAATCAAGCTCACCGATGGATAGAAACATGAATTAATGCAGGGAATGACTAATTATGCAACTAATATGAGCCTAAGTCTAACAATAATATGAGTAAAAAGGGTAAGAAAATAGTACTTTTGAACACTCATCAATAACAATTACATACTTTTGCTACAATTGACCGGCATATCGTCATATGGTTCTAACTTGTATCACCACTGCGATCAGTAGTGCGAGTACCTGCGTTTGGATCCAAAGTAGAAGGAACCACAACCCTATACTTTGCAGCAAAATTTTCCCATAAGGGCCCGCTAGGATTCTTCACATTAAAGTCGGCAACTACTTTACAGAGCGCATCAAAGTCCACAACGCTGACATCCAATGGGCCATGTGCTAACTGAAAGCTAAGAATGGTAACATCACAAGGTTTCTTCACTCCCCCTCGATCATAAAGGCATAAGTAGCATTCGTAGCTGCCTTCACTTTCTTAGTTGTATCAACATCATGCATAGCTTCCAATATCATAACTTTATTCTTGCGAGACTCTTCTACTTCAATCAATTTCCTTATGAAGTTTCCAAAGCTTTCATCTGCTACATTCTTCACCTGCGCTAGCTCCTCTCTCAAGCCCTAAACTTCAGTTTTCAAGCTTTGTTTAGTATTTTGCAGCAGTTTTTCTCAATTTTGAAAGCACGAGCGAACTCAGATTTTTTCTTTGAAGTCTCCTCTACATGCTGTCTATGCAACTCCCTCATATACTGCCACAGCTCAACCTCATGTTTCTTTCACAGACCTTCTAGTTGTGTGGTGTAATCCTTCACCTTTGATTGTAGTTTCTCATTTTCTCTCAAAAGGGTGGTATAATTTTTTGCCTTTAAACGTAATTGTTCGTTCTCTTCAAAGAGCGCTTTAACATTCTACTCCATGTTAAATTGAACGCAGCCTAGTTCTTGAATAAGACACCAACCCCCTCAACAATCCTTCTAATATCGCTGTAAGGTTGCGAAGTGCCAAAATTCCTCGAATATAATTTAGATAGCCTCTTTGAAGCAGACTTAGATAAAACTACCTCTCTACTTCAAGGATACCCTTTCAAGGGAAAAATACCTCCCAAGGGATTAGAGGCTTACCACTTTCACTAGGAGATACAGTTGTAGTCACTGACACCGAAGAAGCCACCTCAACCTCTAATAAATTTGCAGCCGTTGATATTGATACAGATGATTCATCCTAGAACCTGGCAGATTTGTAGTTTTAGTAGATACAACTATAGAGGGTACATTTTCCGTGTGACAATGAAAAAACAGAATCTACCACGTTTACCCCTACAAACATACCCACAAGAAGAATTTATTGCTAAAACATATAGTATAAATATCAAACCAAATAAAACAACATATTAGTCGATATACCTGAGGTCGTACAAAAAGCGGGAACAGTGCTAGCCAAACCAATAAAAATAGTGTCACCAATAGCATCAATTGCAGTCGCATAATAGGAGTCGTGACAATCAAATGCAATCATATCAGTCCCAGAGACAAGCTCTAAAAACCCTTCCACAATCTCCATGTCAAATACAGGACTTTTTCCTAACGTTTTGTCTTCAACAGTTAACGAACACCTCTTGGAACTATAAGTTCTCATTCGCTTCACCGTGCTTTCTCGGGCTATTTCCACAATATCTACCGAGGCCCCCGTGGACACACCTTGAGTGACAGGTGATAAGTGTTCAAAAGTACTATTTTTTCTTACCCTTTTTACTCATATTATTGTTAGACTTAGGCTCATATTAGTTGTATAATTAGCCATTCATGCATTAATCCATGTTTCCTTCCATCGTTGAGCTTGATTACATAAATTGGTAGTTTTTGTGGGAAAAGATGCTGCTTTGGTGTGTTTTGTGTGTATGTGCATGATCACTTGCCAAAGCAAGGCTAGAGCTAGTTGCTGTGGCAATGCATGAAGGAGATGCCGAGCTAGTTGTCGTGGCAATGCATGAAGGAGAAGCCGAGCCAGTTGCCAGGGCAATTGTCGACAAAGAGCAAAGGTGATATGGTAGTCGAAATTGATGACTAGACAAGCCCAAGATGACGTAGAGCAAAGCCCAATCCCAAAGGAATTTGATTTCCATGAAGAGATTAAAGAAGAATTAAATTCCAAGAAGATAGGAGAAGTTCTAGTAGGAATATAATTATAATAAAGAATTATATTCTTTAAAGATAATTTAATTTCAACTTAACTTCCTCCTCAAAGAAGGACTTTGACCTAGTCCTATAAATAATAGGCCATATCGTCAAACTCCAAGGAGAGAAAAGAGAGGGGAATTTCGACAACTCCAAGGAGGGCAAGAGGAGAGAATTTTCGACAAGCATCTAGGGCAAGGAGGATTTCGACAAGCCTTATTCTTCATCCTTTTCTTTCTTGTTCAACTGGGTTCATGCTAGGGATTATTTATCTTGTGTTTCTTTGGAACCTAGTCATGAACTAAATCTATTTGGCTATGGTTATTGTGTTTTGTGGTTGTGAGAAACTATTGGATTTTGTTTAGGTAATAAGAGTTTGCACTTTTCTATTCAAGGTTTATTCATTCTTGGTTCTTATTCTTGTTTATGAGTGAATTGGGAGAGAGGATCTCGTGAATTTCATCTATTTATCTAATATCGGGAGAGTTAGATTCAAGAAACGAATGAATATGATCTTTATTCAATCTATTGATTAATTAATCCTTTTAGGAATAAGTTAAGGATTTCAATGGCTAAGAGGAGCGCAAGATTGGTTGTTGTTCACCCTTGATTCACGCAGGATGTATTATCAAGGCATGCACAAGTAGCTAGAGTTTCGACTTAGGATAAGAAGAAACCATTGAAGAACGCTCTCGCCGAACCTTGAAGGTTGCTGCCCAGAAGCCCAAGTAGTTGCCCAACTAGTAGTCAACCATCGATTAGTTGCCAAGGCAACCCCATTGTGCAAGTTGCCACAGCAACTGAGTTGCCCGTGCACTCTTTTACCAAGACGATCCAGTCGGCTATCACACCTCAACTCATGATAACCTGGCCAATCTCTCTCATTTGATCTCATCTATTATTTTACTTATTTGCTTTCTAGATTAGTTATTTGTTAAAACTCCTATAATCTTCTATTTGTGTTTCTACTTTTTACAGTGCAAGAGACTAGATTCTTGAAGTGGCACCAATCCCTGTGGAGACGATATCTTTTATACTATAACTTGCAACGTGTATACTTGCATAATTGTGTAGCACTTATTACGCGCAACAACAGGGAAAGCCCACATACTAGGACCAATTAGAAATATGTGAGTAGGAGACACCATTGCAATGGTTGTAGTAACCATGCCATGCAGACCAATCCTCCTACTCTCTAAAGCTCTCGAGGATGCCACTTCCAACATGATTGGCGAATCCAATTACTCTTCAACTGACACAGAGCCTGACAAATCTAATGTCAAGGCCAAACCCTCTAGACCGCTATCAGTTGATTGCGAAGAGATAATCATTGTTCATACATACCAAAGGAATATGTACATAAAAAGGATAAAAAAGCAACAAAGAAAAGAAACAAGGAAAGACATATGCCAGTAAACCCAGTTCATTCATTCTTCCTCAAAGAATAACCCACACGAAAGGCATACACAACTTAATACCTTTATACATTCACCTTCTGCTTTTACGTTCTAAGTGCACGCTGATAAGTGTTCAAAAGTACTATTTTTTTACCCTTTTTACTCATATTATTGTTAGACTTAGGCTCATATTAGTTGCATAATTAGCCATTCATGCATTAATCCATGTTTCCTTCCATCGTTGAGCTTGATTACATAACTTGGTAGTTTTGTGGGAAAAGATGCTGCTTTGGTGTATTTTGTGTGTATGTGCAGGATCACTTGCCAAAGCAAGGCTAGAGCTAGTTGCCATGGCAATGCATGAAGGAGACGTCGAGCCAGTTGCCAGGGCAATTGTCGACAAAGAACAAGGTGATATGGTAGTCGAAATTGATGACTAGACAAGCCCAAGATGGCGTGGAGCAAAGCCAAATCCCAAAGGAATTTGATTTCCATGAAGAGATTAAAGAAGAATTAAATTCCAAGAAGATAGGAGAAGTTCTAGTAGAAATATAATTATAATAAAGAATTATATTCTTTAAAGATAATTTAATTCCAACTTAACTTCCTCTTCAAAGAAGGACTTTGACCTAGCCCTATAAATTAGAGGGGAATTTCGACAACTCCAAGGGAGCAAGAGGGGAGAATTTTCGACAATCATCTAGGGCAAGGGGATTTCGACAAGCTTCCTTCTTCATCTTTTTCTTTCTTGTTCAATTAGGTTCATGCTAGGGATTATTTATCTTGTGTTTCTTTGGAAACTAGCCATGAACTAAATCTATTTGGCTATGGTTATTGTGTTTTGTGGTTGTGAGAAACTATTGGATTTTGTTTAGGTAATAAGAGTTTGCACTTTTCTATTCAAGGTTTATTCATTCTTGGTTCTTATTCTTGTTTGCGAGTGAATTGGGAGAGGATCTCGTAACTTCATCTATTTATCTAATATCGGGAGAGTTAGATTCAAGAAACGAATGAATATGATCTTTATTCAATCTATTGATGGTGAAGATTAATCCGGCTTAGGAATAAGTTAAGGATTTCAACGGCTAAGAGGAGCGCAAGATTGGTTGTTGTTCACCCTTGATTCACGCAGGGATGTATTATCAAGGCATGCACAAGTAGCTAGAGTTTCGACTTAGAGATAAGAAGAAACCATTGAAGAACGCTCTGCCGAACCTTGAAGATTGCTGCCCAAACGCCCAAGTAGTTGCCCAGCTAGTCGCCCAGGCAACCATCGATTAGTTGCCAAGGCAACCCCGTTGTGCAAGTTGCCACGACAACTGAGCCCGTGCACTCTTTTACCAAGTCGATCCAATCGTCTATCACACCTCAACTCACGATAACCTGGCCTATCTCTATCATTTGTTCTCATTTATTCTTTTACTTTATTGCCTTCTAGTTTAGTTATTAGTTAAACTCTTATAATCCTTTATTTGTGTTTTTACTTTTTACAGTGCAAGAGACTAGATTCGTGAAGTGGCACCAATCCCTATGGAGACGATATCTTTTATACTATAACTTGCAACGTGTATACTTGCACAATTGCGTAGCACTTATTACGCGCAACAAGTTTTTGGCGCCGTTGTTGGGGATTGGCAATAGCGACTTTGTTTTTATTTTCTTGCACTTTCTTTTTACTTTTCTTGTTTAAGATTCAAAGGGCTAACAAACTTTGGTTTTGCATTGGTATATGACCAGGGCGAGACCGACTACACCAGAATATCTCTTTGATCCAGAAATCGAACGAACCTTACAAAGATTTAGACGTAGGATAAGAGTAGCAATGGCTAATCAAGACGGTAATATGAATCAAGATGTTCCAGCAGGAGGAGGAGTGATTCTTGCATGAAACAGAACTATTCGAGACTATCTTGAAGAAGATCTTGATGGACTTAATCCAGGAGTTGTCGCACCTGAAATTGAAGCCGACCACTTTGAGTTAAAACCGGTAATGTTTAATATGATCAACACAATTGGTCAATTTGGCGGCTCAGCAACTGAAGATGCACGACAACATCTGAAATCTTTCCTCGAGATTTGCAACTCGTTCAAAATACACGGAGTCACCCCCGATGTCTTACGATTAAGATTATTCCCCTATTCACTGAGGGATAGGGCGAAAGCATGGTTGAATAGCATTCCTGCCGGATCAATAGCATCTTGGACAGATCTTTGTCGTGATTTCCTTGCTCAGTTTAATCCTACAAATTTGACTGATAAACTTCGTAATGACATTACTTCTTTTCGGCAGATAGATGATGAATCCATGTACGAGGCTCGGGAGCGATATAGAGAACTTCTACACATATGCCCCCTACACGGATTCCCGGTGTGGACTCAAGTAACAATGTTTTACAATGTTGTGAATACACCAACAAGGATGATGCTTGATGCCTCGGCAAACGGCATACTTCTAGATAAGTCGCCGGAGGAAGCAATGCAAATTCTAAACAGGCTGGCCAAGAATGATTATCAATTCCCCTCTACTAGAAGAGGAGGAGTTAGACGCCAAGCCACAATACATGAACTAGGATCATCAGATTCAATTTCGGCACAATTGGCCACTTTAACCAAGATGGTCCAGAACATGCAAAAACCAAACAACACACATGAAGTCAAGGTAACGGATTCTTTTTGTGAGTTATGTGGTGATAACCATGATTCTTCTGAATGTATGCAGAATCCGGAATCCAGCTTCTACGTGGGGAATTACAATTGGAACAACAATGTGATGTCCAATACATACAATCTAGCATGGAAGAAGCACCCGAATTTTTCATGGAGTAATCCCAACAATGCTCTAAACCAGAACAATCAGAATGCACAAGCATCGAGATTCCATCAGAATATGCCACGACAACAGTTACCGCAGCAACAACCGACAACATCTAGTTCTTTGGAAAATTCTCTAAACGCTTTTATGATGAAAACTGAATCTTATATGGCTGAGAATAGTAACTTCATAAAAAGAACTGATGCTTTATTAACAGGACCGAGATGAGATTGCAAAACCAAGAGGCGGCAATCAAATCATTGGAAAATCAAGTCTGACAGTTTGCTCAAAATCTGAATATTAGACCGCAAGGAGGTTTACCTAGCGATACTGAAGTCGCAAGAGGAACTGGCCATGAGCAATGTAAGGCAATCACCACTAGAAGTGGCCAACAACGTAGAGAGGCTCAAACCCGTTCATCAAACAAAACTCCACAAAAAGATCAAGACGAACCTAGCGGCAAAGCCTTAGATGCTGAACCAGGAATTGTCGCGGCAACCGGCAATAAGCATGCCTTGGCAACCGACGATAAGGATGCTTCGGCAACTTGTGATAAGCATGCCTCGGCAACCCCAATTGATAATACCTCGGCGACTCCAGTCGTCTCGGCAATGCCGTCAATCAGGTTCCAAACCAATGAAAGGATTGAAGATATCCGACTTCCACCACCATTCCCACAAAGGTTGAAGCGACAAAAGCAAGAATACCAATTCAAGAAGTTTCTTGATATCCTAAAACAATTCCACATCAACTTTCCATTGGTGGAAGCAATTGAACAAATGCCAAACTATGCCAAGTTTCTTAAAGACATTGTGTCCAAGAGAACAAGGCTAGAAGAGTTTGAGACAGTTGCCGCAACAGAGGGATGTATGGTCATGTTGCACAATCGTATGCCACCTAAGTTGAAAGATCCCGGAAGTTTCACAATACCCTGTTCTATTGGAAATCACTATGTCGGGAAAGCATTATGCGACCTTGGGGCTAGCATAAACTTGATGCCTAAACCGGTTTTCCAGAAACTAGGAATCGGGAAGGCAAGACCTACAATAGTTATGCTACAGCTAGCCGACATATCCTATGTGCATCCAGAGGGAAAAATCGAGGACATACTGGTAAAAGTTGATAAATTTATTTTTCCCGCTCACTTTATTGTTTTGGATTGTGAAGCAGATGAGCATACACCCATCATTCTCGGGAGACCATTCCTAGCAGTAGGGAGAACCTTGATCGATGTTGAAAAGGGAGAACTCACAATAAGGGTGAATGACCAGCAAGTTAATTTAAATGTGTTCCAAGCACTAAGGCATGCCGATGATACAGAAGAATGCGAACTTCTTCATGCCACGACAGATTTTAACTTCGACGAGGAATTTAGTTGCCTCGGCAACTACATTGCCGATCAAGAGGAACCTGAGGAGTATGAAGAACCGGTCGATGAGGAACAACAAGAAGAGGCAAATTGGCTAGTCAATCGACCAGATACATACTTTGAACCACTGGATTACTCAGGTAAGGAAGGTAAGCTCAAAAAACCCTCTATTGAACAACCACCGATTCTTGAGTTGAAACAATTGCCAAAGCAACTAAAATATGCATACTTAGGAACCAATAATACATTGCCTGTAATTATTTCTTCTAAGTTACAGCCTGAGCAAGAAAAGAAGTTGATCAAGATGTTGAAGCTACACAAAAAGGCAATAGGGTGGACAATTGGCGACTTGAAGGGAATTAGCCCGGCAGTGTGCATGCACAAGATTTTGTTGGAAGATGATCACAAACCTTCAATTGAGGCCCAAAGAAGACTAAATCATGCCATGAAAGGGGTTGTAATGAAAGAAATCATCAAGTGGTTTGACGTTGGCATTATATACCCTATCTCTGATAGTACATGGGTAAGTCCGGTACAATGTGTACCGAAAAAGGGAGGTATAACGGTGGTGAGTAATGAAAACAATGAACTCATTCCAACCAGGACTATGACCGGTTGGAGGGTTTGTATGGATTATCGAAAGCCAAACAAAGCCACTAGGAAAGATCACTTCCCATTACCCTTTATTGATCAAATGCTTGACGTCTTGCAGGTAAACCCTTTTTATTGTTTTCTTGATGGTTATTCAGGTTACAATCAAATTGCCATAGCACCAGAAGATCAAGAAAAGACAACCTTCACATGCCCATACGGTATTTATGCCTTCCGAAGGATGCCGTTCGGATTGTGTAACGCCCCGGCAACCTTCCAAAGATGCATGATGGCACTCTTTTCAGACATGGTCGAAGACTTCCTTGAGATCTTCATGGATGATTTTTCTATTTTTGGTAATGACTTCGACAGTTGTCTCGACAATTTAGAGAGGGTGTTGGCAAGATGTGAAGAAACTGATTTAGTCCTCAATTGGGAAAATTCCATTTTATGGTGGATGAAAGAATAGTGCTCGGCCACAAGATTTCATCCAACGGAATTGAAGTAGACAAAGCCAAGGTGGACGTGATCGAGAGATTACCCCCACCAAGTTCGGTTAAAGGAATTCGAAGTTTTCTTTGACATGCAGGTTTTTACAGGAGGTTCATTCATAATTTTTCTAAAATCACTAAACCCTTGTGCAATTTGCTTGAACAGGATAAAATCTTCGATTTTGATGATTCTTGCACCCAAGCATTCGAAACCCTAAAGAAAAAGCTTACCTCGGCACCCATTGTCGTTCCACCAAATTGGATGCTACCTTTTGAGCTCATGTGTGATGCAAGTGATTTCGCGGTAGGAGCAGTCCTAGGTCAACGCACAGGTAAGACCTTCCATGTGATATACTACGCTAGTAAAACTCTTAATAGTGCTCAAGTGAATTACACAACAACGAAGAAAGAGTTACTAGCTGTAGTTTTCGCATTTGACAAGTTTTGATCCTATTTGATTGGTACAAAGGTAATTGTTCATACGGACCATTCGGCAATCAAATAACTATTTGCTAAAAAGGATGCCAAACCTCGTTTGATTCGTTGGATATTACTTTTACAAGAATTTGATATTGAAATTAAGGACAGGAAAGGAACAGAAAATCAAGTGGCCGATCACTTATCACGTTTAGAACGCAATAGGGAGGAGGACGCGGATCTAGAGATATGCGATGCATTCTCGGATGAACAAATTTTAGTTGCCTCGGCAACCATGGACACGCATGCCTCGGTAACCCTCGACGCCTCGGCAACCATGGACGCGCACACCTCGGCAACTCTCGATGCCACAGCAGCCCTTGACGCGCACGCCTTGGCAACCATAGATGTACACGCCTCGGCAACCCTCGACGCCGCAGCAGCCTTTGATGCGCACGCCTCGGCAATTTTGAGAGCAGTCGCCACGGTAGCACATGCCTCGGAAATACCTTGGTACGCGGATTTAGTTAATTTCCTTGTTTGTGGTATTTTACCTTATGGCATTACTCACCAAGAGAAGAAGATGTTCCGCCATGATGCTAAGCATTACTTTTGGGACGAGCCTCTTTTGTTTAAACAATGTGTAGATCAGGTTATACGCCGATGTGTCCCTGAAGAAGAGCAACAGAATGTACTCCGGCAATGCCATTCTTCACCCTATGGAGGAAATTTTGGAGGAACTCGTACCGCGGCCAAAGTTTTGCAATCCGGTTTGTATTGGCCAACATTGTACAAAGATGCCCAAGACTTTTACAAGCAATGTGATCGTTGCCAGAGGACGCACAATATCTCTAGACGACATGAGATGCCGCTCCAGAACATCATCGAGGTGGAATTGTTTGATGTACGGGGGATCGATTTTATGGGACCTTTCCTATCTTCATTCGGCAACCTCTACATTCTACTTGGTATCGACTACGTGTCTAAATGGGTGGAGGCAGCTGCAGTTCCTAACAACGATTCCAAGACCGTGCAACGATTCTTGCAGAAAACCATATTTACACGGTTTGGGATGCCGAGAGTAATTATCAGTGACGAAGGCAAGCATTTTGACAACATACTAATTGCCACGATGTTGCAACGCTTCGGCATATCACACAAGATCGCCACAGCATATCACCCACAAACCAACGGGCAAGCAGAAATTTCCAACCGGGAATTGAAGGGTATACTCGAGAAAGTTGTAAATCCCTCTAGGAAGGATTGGTCATTAAGACTAGATGACGCACTTTGGGCATATCGCACTACATTCAAAACACCCTTAGGTATGTCCCCCTTCCGACTTTTCTATGGCAAAACATGCCATCTACCGGTGGAAATCGAACACAAGGCATACTGGGCAATCAAGACCGTGAATATGGATTGGGAAAGTGCCGGGCAAAAGCGTTTGTTGGACCTCAATGAGATAGAAGAATTTCGTGCACTCGCCTATAACAATGCACGAATCTACAAGGAGAAAACAAAGCGATGGCATGACAAGAAACTATTGTCGCGGCAATTCATGCCAGGGCAACTAGTTCTCTTATTCAATTCTCGGCTAAAACTTTTCCTGGGAAAACTGAAATCAATATGGTCGGGACCATTCGAAGTCGTCAAACCATTCTCCTATGGTGCTGTGATAATCAAGTCCATCACTGACAAACATGAATTCAAAGTTAACTGACAAAGATTGAAACACTACAATGGTGCCCATGTGGAACGTAACAAAGAAGTGGTCAACTTAGGAGATGCATAAGCATGCTCTCCCTTTGATATTTTATTTTTTATTTTTTTTTATTTTTTTTATTTCTGATTAATATTGTTTTCAAACTTTTTTTATTTTTATTATTTGCGATTATTATTATTTTTTAGGATAGATTTTCTTTTTTTATCTTTTTAAGTTTAAGAATCCCTTTATACATCTTTATTTATTTTCTTTTATTAGTTTATCTTTAATTTTAATCCTTATTTGATTTGTCTTTGAATTGTAGGAAAAGAGTTCAAGATAAAGAGGAATTTTAATCCAAGAAGGAAAACATCTTCAACAAGGAAACTAATGGGCTAAATCTAAGGCTTATATAAAGCCTCCAATTTACCCTAATCAAACCCCCTTTGCCGTCACCCTCTCCCTAAACCAAAACCCTTTTTTTCGTTTTCCTCTAATCCCACCCACCAATTTTACCACCTATCTTTTCTATAAAACCCATCACCCTTAACCTATTCCTACTTTTTATCTTGCAACTTTTTAGTTTCTTTTCTTTTCTTTGTTTTTACTCACAACCAAGATCATCCATGGCATCCAAAATTAAATTTTTAGTTCATCCAAGTTCCTCCAAAGAACCAAGATACAAGAAGTTTGCTACACCGGTGGTTCAAGAAAGATTTCACTCCAAGTTTGAAAGCCGAAAGATTCATGAAGAACAAGGCTTTGAATACTCCAACTCTCATCAAGATTTCGGCCTTGAACCATTCATCTTCGAAAGGATTGCACATCAAAAGTGGCAAATCTTTTGCCATCAACAGGAATCGGGCAACATCTCATGGGTAAGAGAATTCTATGCTCACTCACCTAACCCGAATAATCCTTATATTTTTGTTCGTGACAAGGCCATACTCATAAGCCCCGAAAACGTCAACACCCTTTACGGGCTTTACATTAAGAAGGACGAGCATCAAGCCTTCGTTGATCAAATCACGCCCAAGCAACTCGACAAGGTGCTTCAAGAACTCACTCAACCGGGAACTCATTGGAACGACGGTAAATACAAGGGCACGGTAAATCGCCTTTGGCTTAAACCCGAAGCAAAACTATGGAATAAGTTTGTTAAAACTTCTTTAATGCCCACCACACACAATACTATCGTTGATATACCACGTCTTTTGCTCATACATTCTATTTTGCATAATCACATCATTAACATTGGAAAATTATTTATGATGAGATTTTTGTATGTAGCTCAAAAGATAAGGGTTCTCTTTTCTTCCCTTGCTTAATTTCTAATATTTGCAAGGAGATGCATGTCCCAAGTGAGTCTACCGATGAAAGGGCCCTACCAAAGTCCGGTTGGAATCAAGCACAAATTCGAAAGCTAATGGGAGAGGCATCGGGAAATTCTTCAAGGCCTCCAATTTCTACGGCAACTCCTACCGCCCCAGCAATCCCTAATGCCCAAGCACCTAATGCCCGGGCAACTCGGCCATCAACCCCGGGACACTTTGAAGCACTCTTACAACAATTGGCAAGCCACCTAAGGCAAATTGAAAACCGGCAACTAATGTTCATGCGGTAAATGAAGGAGCACAACAATGCCATCACCCAAGTCATCCTAGAAAAGTACCCGGACAGTCGCATGCCGTTCCCAATCTTTCCTGCCGAGATCCTTGCCCCAGCACCCAATGAAGTAGTCGCCACGGCAACCGCAACAGATGATGCCACGGCAACCTACATCGTGCCTGCACAAGCTGATGCCACGGCAACCAACCCTGAAGATGCCACGGCAACCAAAACTAAAGACATCCCGGCAACTACTGCAAAAGCCAAAGGTAAAGCGCCTATGCCCGAATCAACCCCTACGAAATCATTTTCTGATTTTTCAGATTCGGATGAGTCCTCCATTGCACCAACAAAGACCACACCAATTGAATCCTCCAAGCGAAAAGCCAATGACATTGATGAAGAGGATGATGAGGACAACCCCGTACGAGGATCAATTCCACCACCGGCAACAAGAAAACAACCATTGCGTTCAAGCAAGAGAATCAAGACACCGACCAAAAGGAAACTAATCATCTACGATGACGAACTCTCGGAGTAAGTCCTCGTATGCATTTTATTTTTCATTATTTTTATTTTTCTTTAATGCATGCATTGAGGACAATGCCTCACTCGAGTTTGAGGGGGATTGTTATTAGTAGTTACCATGTTTAGTTACATTCATCTTAAGTATTACATTTAGGATACGTAAATTGCTTGCCATGCCTTTAGTTGGAACAAGAATTGCTTAGATTTGATGAATATCCGATGATGACTTTGCCAATGCAATTAATTGATAGAATTTTTATTCTAGGATAACCATGGAAAAACTTAGAATTTTACTATGATGCTAAATTTGATGAAACACTGTTATGGTTTGATTGATTTAAGGAATTCTAGTGAACTTAGGTTGATAATTAACAAATTGGGGGATTAGAATAAAAATTGGATGAATGCTAGAGGTACCCGAAATTGGCTCTAGCATGTGCTAAAAAAATTGATCACTAGAGGTGCCCGAAACTGGCTCTAGTATGTGCTAAAAAAATTGATCGCTAGAGGTGCCCGAAACCTACTCTAGTTGAATAAAACTAAAAAACAAAATACTAGAGGTGCCCAAAATTGGCTCTAGTTAAAACATGTTAAAAAGAACCCAATGAAGTAATTTGAAAACCTCTTGTTTGCATAGAATCCGAAAAATCAACTTGCACACAACTTCGCACACACTCACAAGCATTATAGTTTGATTTCAAGTAACTCCTAAGTTTTCCAAAAAATGAAAAGCCAATCATACTTTGTGCCCCGGTTCTGAGAATTGAAATCAAGTTCAAAGCTAAGTTTGTGAAAATTAAAGTCTTGGCAGGTAATTATTAGTTTGCATTGCTTTAGGACAAGCAATAGTTCGAGTTTGGGGTGTGATAAGTGTTCAAAAGTACTATTTTTCTTACCCTTTTTACTCATATTATTGTTAGACTTAGGCTCATATTAGTTGCATAATTAGCCATTCATGCAATAATCCATGTTTCCTTCCATCGTTGAGCTTGATTACATAACTTGGTAGTTTTGTGGGAAAAGATGCTGCTTTGGTGTGTTTTGTGTGTATGTGCAGGATCACTTGCCAAAGCAAGGCTAGAGCTAGTTGCCAGGGCAATGCATGAAGGAGACGCTGAGCCAGTTGCCAGGGCAATTGTCGACAAAGAACAAGGTGATATGGTAGTCGAAATTGATGACTAGATAAGCCCAAGATGACGTGGAACAAAGCCAAATCCCAAAGGAATTTGATTTCCATGAAGAGATTAAAGAATAATTAAATTCCAAGAAGATAGGAGAAGTTCTAGTAGAAATATAATTATAATAAAGAATTATATTCTTTAAAGATAATTTAATTCCAACTTAACTTCCTCCTCAAAGAAGGACTTTGACCTAGCCCTATAAATTAGAGGGGAATTTCGACAACTCCAAGGGAGCAAGAGGAGAGAATTTTCGACAAGCATCTAGGGCAAGGGATTTCGACAAGCTTCCTTCTTCATCTTTTTCTTTCTTGTTCAATTAGGTTCATGCTAGGGATTATTTATCTTGTGTTTCTTTGGAACCTATCCATGAACTAAATCTATTTGGCTATGGTTATTGTTTTTTGTGGTTGTTAGAAACTATTGGATTTTGTTTAGGTAATAAGAGTTTGCACTTTTCTATTCAAGGTTTATTCATTCTTGGTTCTTATTCTTGTTTGCGAGTGAATTGGGAGAGGATATCGTAACTTCATCTATTTATCTAATATCGGGAGAGATAGATTCAAGAAACGAATGAATATGATCTTTATTCAATCTATTGATGGTGAAGATTAATCTGGCTTAGGAATAAGTTAAGGATTTCAACGGCTAAGAGGAGCGCAAGATTGGTTGTTGTTCACCCTTGATTCACGCAGGGATGTATTATCAAGGCATGCACAAGTAGCTAGAGTTTCGACTTAGGGATAAGAAGAAACCATTGAAGAACGCTCTGCCGAACCTTGAAGATTGCTGCCCAAACGCCCAAGTAGTTGCCCAACCAGTCGCCCAGGCAACCATCGATTAGTTGCCAAGGCAACCCCGTTGTGCAAGTTGCCACAGCAACTGAGTTGCCCGTGCACTTTTTACCAAGATGATCCAATCGGCTATCACACCTCAACTCACGATAACCTGGCCTATCTCTCTCATTTGTTCTCATTTATTCTTTTACTTTATTTCCTTCTAGTTTAGTTATTAGTTAAACTCATATAATCCTTTATTTGTGTTTTTACTTTTTACAGTGCAAGAGACTAGATTCTTGAAGTGGCACCAATCCCTGTGGAGACGATATCTTTTATACTATAACTTGCAACATGTATACTTGCACAATTGCGTAGCACTTATGACGCGCAACACACGCAACTTCCTTCATCCTCCGAATCAAATATGACAAGTAAACTCGGCATTACGCACTTCTTATTTCCTTTACCATGACCATAGCCAAACGGGCTAAGACTCGCACAACTCTTTGAAACAGCAGGAGTAGTTCCCCGCTAACCCCGTTGGGGGCAGCATCTTCATCATGATACTTCCAAGGGTGAGTACGAATACCAACACACTGCGAGAAGAATTTTTTTTGTTTCATCCTCTACACCCAATAAAAATCTTTCCACTTGATCATTTCCTTCTTCACCGAAGGGTTAAACCTCCGTACGAATAGGCACGTCTGCCAAAGAGCCTTCAGAAAGAATACTTAAATTCTTCATCCAAACCATTGGGACTTTTCCCTTCTAGGCAATACACCCAAATATTCCTAACAATTCATATTTCTTCATAGCGCAACGGTGGACTACTCTCTAATCTCCTAAGAAGTACTAACTATGCAAGAAACATTGCTTGCAGGTCAGGTGCGGTAACCCTTTCTTTAGACGGTCGATGCCAGAAGATAGGAAATGGAAAACTCCCAAAAACACATTCTATCTTAACATATTTTGTCTTGTCCAGAAAAAGATTAGAGGTATAGTTACTCATTGCCAACGCCCTCTATAAGTGATGACTGATACTTACAAAACCTTTCGCATTTTTGTTATAACCAGTCATTACATTATAACAATAACGAAACACATTAAGAGAGGGCTCATCCCCATGGATTTTTCAATTTAGAAAATAGGCCATCAGAATCCACCAACTGGCTCCACCTAGTTGCCCTGGTGCCACATCAAACTAGTTTAACCAATCTATGAAAAATGAATACAACGGTAAATGAAAACCGGCCTAAAAATGTAGAGAGAATCTAAACACCATGATTTCCCTTTGTCGGAGCAAGCACTCAAACGATACGACTCGTGTGGCAAACTAAACCGATAACGAAAGTTGTTCACCGCACGAAGGCCTCGACACACTAGTGTTTTTAACATCTCTTTTACCCCAGTAGTACAAACTACTTCATCGCTCACTACAATAGACGGGTTAGCCATGAGAGTAAAAAGTAAAAATCTTTTTCTTCTGAACCAGTAAAGAGCGACTGACAAGATAACTAAAGTAAAAATTCACAAAAAGGCAATAAAACTTATTTATAACCTAGTGTTGTATTGTCCCGAATAGGCTTCGTTAATAACACAGTTTATCATGAGACGTTTCGTATATAACGGTTATCCCTAAGAGAAAACCGGCCAGTTCGTCATTTAGCTTTATAGTGTGGATCACTATATATGCTCATAACGATTCTAGGTTACTTTGATATAAACAAAACTAAAATAAATAAAATAATAAAAAATAATTAAGTACAAAACCTACAAATTGTTAGTACCTCTTTGTTTGAGTTTCTCAGATTTGCCAAGGTCACTTTATAACCTTTCCTCACCTGGAGGGCAATTGTTAGTACCTACAAATATCTACCGCCACATGTCAAAGCCATACAACCCAAGACGGAAAAATGAAGTTGCGAACAGACTCACACAGAAGATGTCCAATGATCGCATACGGTCAACCATGATCTGGCTAGCACCTTCCATAACATAGGGCGAACGAGTAAGAACGCAAACAACATGTCGCCTAGTGATCATACGACAATGTATGAGATCGTTGGGCGTAACAGTATGAACCTATGATGTCACATCATAGCCGGTCCAATTAATACTCCATGATTAGCTAATCGTGACACCAATCCTAGCAATATAAAGAGGACATGCAACGAGAGAAACGGGGGCCCAAGACACAAGATACACTATCAGACACTAGAAAAGGTCAACAGACACCTTCTCGCTAAGAACCACCATCTGAACCACCGTCATACCATCGTCCCCGATCCTTGTTGACTTTGACCATCAACAAGGTTTTAGGATAATATGGGTAGAGATTTAGGTTTTAAATATAAACCCTAAATTTTAACTCTAAACCCAAAATTCTATCAACAACCCCTAAATTCAAAACTACTACACTTAAACCCTTAAACTTTAAACCATAAATAGCATCATTAACCCCTAAAACTAAGGCGCTTGTGTAAATAAAGTTTCCACAAGCGATTGTGGATAGAATAACTACCTTATAATTAATATGTTTTTATAAAAATAAAGGAAATTAATTTCAATAACAATTTAACCTAAATACTATTTTTTCATAAATACTATTTAGTACATAAAAATTTGACTGAATTTGTATCATTAATTAATTGGTTCTCAACTTTAATTGAAAAATTATTAAAAACAACTGCTTTTATAATTGATAATTTGGTAAAGAAATTATTTAGTAACCATAGTTTGTAAAGAAATTATATTTCTTTTTTATAATTCTATTTGAGTACAAAAATAATATCTATGTTCAATTTTAAATCTGAGTAAATTCACACACACCTGTAGACAGAGTTGCATGATCCTGGATTGCCCGGGTGAAATTTGCCACCATTTACCGATGAAGCAGTTCAAAGAAATTACATTCTTTGAAGCAGGCGTATCCTGAAAATTAGCAGCACAAATGCATCGGAAGCCAGTCCCATTTGTTTTATAGCTCCCATCACCGCACCAAATAAAGGCAAATACCAACACAAAATACCCAATGAAGGACTCCAATAATTTGCTTTTTACAAAGTAAAGTCCAAATTTAAGGGGTTCGAAATCGAACTCGAGTTCTGTAAAAATAGGAACCGTGTACGTAAACCACTTGCTTCGTTGCAGTGTTGTTTTAATTGGGATAATAACGCCAATCAAATAGTAATTAAATTAACAAAAGTTGTAATTGTTCTTTTTCTATAAGTACTGTTAACGAACTGGAAATGGAACATTTTGGTTTTTATAAGAGATGCCATGTGACTGGAAAGCTAGCCAGATATCCCATTAACAGCAGATTTGCTGTAATTGGAAATCATTAATTTTGTACTGCTATTTTATTATGCCGATGTGTATGAGCTTTAGCCTTGTGTTTTACAGAATTTGACACAACAGATCCATGTGTAGGTTCACGTGAATAAAGAAGATTGTAAACTGAAAATATACAATTTTAATAGATCACGGATTGTGAATAAAATTTACTTTGAAAACCGAGAAAATATAACCAAGAATTTTTATTATTTTTTCTCCACGAAATCTCTGATTAATCAGAATATTGGACATTTTGAACCTATCCATATCCATTACTTAGCGGTTGACCAAAAACATCTTTAAAAAAATATGAATATAATAGAATAAGGGTAGTTAGATGGAAATTAGTCCATGTATACGATATGAATATCATGTAGACGTGCATGTTGATGTTTGCTCAGAATATTATTAATCTAATTTTCAAAAAAATATATTATTAATCTAGGGTTTGACAAAAGGAAACCAATATAAAAATGAGTAGACCCAGATTGTTATCGAAGAAGTTATTTTGTTTGTTAATAATGGTAAGCAGCATATCCCCATATTCAGGTTAAGCTCTAGCATTTTTACCTAGGATGAATATGGGGAATATGGTTCAAATGAAATGTGGTGATGGGTCAGAAAATGGGTCTTGTTTTTCATAACAAATTCATTGTCTCCCATCTTTCTTTCTCTTTTCTGGGGTCTTAAAAATAGGGTTTGAGGGACCCTAAGTATGCCCCTAAATATTGTTTGTTTGCCTGGATGCCATGAGAGTGTCTTTGGGTTGGTCTAATGGTCTTAAAAGTCAACAAAAAACCTAACCCAAAGCGACCCTTTTGGAGCATCAAATGTGGGGCTTTGTGTGTGGTTGTGGTGGTGCCAAGGTGGTTCAAAACTACGACACTTGTGAGTTGTGACTCCCATGCTTTAGAATAGCATTTGTTTGTACTTTTTTTGTGTCCTTGTATATACCCTACCAATGATTTTATGATATGTATATTATCGGTGAAATAAAAATAATCAATAAAGTTATGAAAAATAATCATTAACACACGTAGCATAAAATTATTGGTGGTACATACAAAGAGGCGAAGAAAATACACAAACGAATTTTATCACGTGCTTTGCTATATATATTATACTCCATTCATTGCATGGGTTATGGGCAGACGTGAAATTATACAAGGATATGTAGGGGTTGTGGCCACAACTATAAAAAAATTAAAACATGTTATAAATAAAGTAAAATAAGAACAAGAGAGAGATGAGAGATAAAGAGAGATAATTGTATTATATTTTCAATGTGGAGTATATACAATGCCTTTTCCAAACTCTATATGTAATGATCCGATTTCTAGGTTAGTAATTCGGTGGGATATATGGGTCTTAGAGAAATTAAATCGGAGACTAAATAAATATAATAAAGGAGTTAGTTGGTAATTTCTCCATTTGTTTTGAAAAGCAATAACTTTGAAACAAAGTGGCTGGTAGATGGAGGGAATGGGAAAAGGAGGATATTATTGGAGAGAGAGAAATAAGAAGAAAAAGAGAGAAAAAGTGTAGGGAGAGGCTTTGAGCCCTGATTTACGGCCACCGAATTTGTCGTGGCTCTCACCGCCGGTACCATCGGTTTCACCTTGAGGAGACGAGTTCGACAATGGTCCCCTTGTCGTCGTTGTCGCCATCGTTCATCGAGATAAGGAGAGAATAGTTTCAGAGGGTTTAAAAGGAGGTAGTTACGATGGTTGAAATCAGAAACCGAAGGCACCACTGGACTCATCGGCTGGAGAAATGCGGATCAAGAGCTCGCCGCCGCCGTTTGGCCATCAGAAGGCTTCTCACGCGCCGCCCCTACAAGTGGGCGTGTGTCTGCCGAGGCGCACCATGATCCAGTGCACCGTGCCGCACTGGATCCCGTACTCGGGTGCACTTGCTTCTTGTTGCATTGGATCACTACCCGCAGGTGCACCTTAGCTGTTGTGCACCAGCACTGCATCGGATCACTAGACCTTTAACCAGTCTTTGATCGGCAGTTGACTTTTTCGGGGACCCTAACTTGGTATTTCTCAATATTCTCAATCCATTGGCGCAGTCCGTTTCACCAAATTCAAACCCGGTAAGCTATTTTTACGCGTTTTATTCCCTAAAGTAGTCTGATAATACGAGGTTGCTTATGAAGTCGCGTTTGCTTTATCTGAGGGTTTGGTGGACTCAAATATTCGAATTAAAATGATGATTGAAGGAGCTTGGATGGGGATTTATCACTTTGGCTTAAGGTTAGTACACCTCGAACTCCTATTGCTTCATGAGAATCATAAATGTGATTACTTTGCATACTAGTATCTGGAAAATTGGTAGACAATGAATAAGCATATGTTGAGACTGGTATTACAAGACTTGGTAAATAGTGAGATGCCTGATGAGCTTGAGAATATTCGAGACTATTATGAGCCTTAGAGACCGTGTAAGGTCATTTGAATATTCGTATAATTATCTGATTGGTTGATTTACATGTTGTGTTGCTTGATTGCTTGATATATGATTTAGCATGTTCGATGGAACTATGTTCAATGTACTAGTAATTGGTAATATTTGAATAAATGATCATGAAGCCATTAATTAATATTAATTAATTAAATACGTTAGTAAATAAACCCTAATGCCTTTCATAAGCTTTAGGGATTAAATAAAGTATTGTTAAACCGTAATTCAAGAAAATGGTGCGAACCTGTGTGTAGGGTATCGATACGAGCTTTAGCCATGCCGGTACGTGATTGAGGGCCGTATCAGTACGGGTCAACCTGTACCGGTACTTATGTAAACTAAGAATTTCCAGTAAGCTATTTTAGTATCGGTACGCGTGTGAGTACCGGTGCCTAGGGGTAACGTATCGATACTCGTAGTCGAGTACCGGTACCCAC
The DNA here is from genome assembly GCA_019671005.1 of Hibiscus mutabilis. Classification (NCBI taxonomy): domain Eukaryota; kingdom Viridiplantae; phylum Streptophyta; class Magnoliopsida; order Malvales; family Malvaceae; genus Hibiscus; species Hibiscus mutabilis. Next base: position 54,363,710 of record CM033720.1, read on the forward strand.
TGAACGGAATAATATTTAATGCTAATAAAAGATGGAACGTGGGATATTAATGAGATAATATGAATTAATGAGATAGTTAATGAGGATGATTAATGTACACTTCTATAATGATTAATAACTTGGTAAACGTTGGGTGACTTGATGGTAATAGCAACCGTAAGGATCCTTGGTGGATCGTGTGATGTTGTGTTCCGTAGGGTAGACGTGTCCTTGTTATGTGCTGATATAGACACCTAGATGGTTGAGTTACCTTGTTTGTTGGGATTTAGATACCTAATGAGAGAAAGAGTGTGTTGCAACACCATGGTTGAAGATTTCCAAATGTAGGATCCCGATGCTTTATGGACGTGAGCCTCATTCGAAGATGCTTGATGAGAGATTTTGAGCATTGGTGTATGATCCCGATGCTTTGTGGTCGCGACCCTCACCCCATAAAGTGTAGGATCCCGATGCTTTATAGACGCGAGCCTCACTTAGAGTGTATGATCCCGATACCTTGTGGACACAAGCATCACTCCAGGTTTGTGGTATGACTTGTGTGCTTTTGTTCGAATGATCTAGTGGGATACCAAGTATGGTTGGGCCTTGTGTGCCATATATGATGATTGCTTTGATGAGAACATGTGTTTAGGTGACTAGTGGTAGCACCACGTGTTTATTTATCTCTCATTATTGCTCATACTAGCTTGCATGCTTGTATTTATGATTAGCATGAAGTATAGTAGAGTAGATGTGTACCACTGATCTTTGTAATCTCAGCGCTCGAAATCATTTTTCTGTTCGTAGGTTGAACGTCGGATCATGGGATCGAAGAGCACTATCGATACGGGATTCTAGCATGTAGTGATCCAGAGTACGATACTTGTGTTTGGTGGGATATGTATTCATAGGACCTTACGTGATGGAATCTGTAATTCTTATTTTTGAAATTGTATTAATCAAATCGTATGTTTAAATGTATTAAATTTAAATTGGAGCTCTTTTGTACTATTTTGATTATTTATCTATATTTTCAACTTTTGACTTTAAATGTTTTTGAGAAATGCCTTGTTGGACTAAACCCAGTTTGAGACATTTTATGGTTTTTGGTTTTAACTTGAGGCCCAAATGTGACATCTAGGTCGAGGGTGTTACACTATATTTATAAGAATAAGAAGAAAACCCTAATTTCAATGAGCATTAAACCCTAATAACAAAGTGCATTAAAGTTTTATTTAATACATAGATATCCACCACAAATAAATATTCATAACACGCTCACATGGATATCTATGAAGATAATGTACCTTGTTAAAACCTTTGTCGACTGACTAACGCTTGGAAAACAAATGATGAGTTAATGCGAATATGCCAGTAAATAATGTCAAGTTTAGGTCTTTTTATGTTCAAGTATGCACGGTTAGCAAGTAATACAGTAGTAAGCTGAGTAAATTATCCACAAGGATTGTCCAGGAATTAAATGCCACGATAATTACTTGTGAATTGAAATAAATAAGTTGGTATTGAGATTGGATTTTTAATAAAGAAAATGAATAAGGAAATTAAAATGAAAATTCAAGCAGATTGGCAAACAAATGAATTCAGATGGACGGTTAGTGTTGGTAAGGGGTGCTTGGATTTTAAGCTAGAGAAGATAACAGTTAATAAATTTCAACCTTGGTTTTATTGTCGGGCAGATTTTAAGTTAGTATTACCTCTATCGATGACAATAATATAAGTTAATTATGATTAACCCATTTATGTCTATAGTTATGGTTTTTAATAATTAACTTGGCAAAGTTTTAATCTTTACTCCTAAGGGGCAGATTTACTTCCGAAGTAAGCTCATCTACTTGAACGTCTTCTATCGAAGCTTCTCCCCTTAGTATTTGGTAACTAATATTTATCTCCTAAGTTTGTTAAGATATTAAGGGATAATGAGCATGCAATGCCAACTATCGTACGGCAAAGAATTTTAGAAAATTTAGCACTAGCGAAATAGACAAAAATGACAAGGCAATCAATTATTAAAAACCCAAAAAGCTATGCGTTAATCACAAAAACACCCCTAGCCAACTTAAAAGAATTAGTTCATGGCTGGGGAAACCATCAACAAATCATCATTTGTAAAAATCACCATCATAACATAATTAAAAACTACGAGAAATGGACAAAGAATGAGATTCGTCGATCCAGCGCTTCAATAGATCCAGAGGTCTCTATCATAGCCTGATCAAACCACAATTTGCCCTCTACCTCTTTCTTCACCACGGAGTAGCCTCATTGGCTCATCGATGGGCTTCCTTTATATATGTGCTCATGAAAACCCTAGATAAGGTTTTGATTTAAAAGTTTGTTACACACCAAGATAGGTATGTTATCTTCTTCTCCTCTTTTTGAATTAGTGCTGACTTGGTCTTTGACTAACGGCTAATTGACCAAGCATTGAAATTTTTTCTTTTGCCAACTGAGCTTGGCAATCCCCGTCCTACTTTTGCCAACGGCACTCGGTATTTCTCTTCTGCTCCTGTCCTGCTTTGCCAAACCTGGCATGCTCTTTATCTACTTACCACAGCAAGAAAATACCTCTTTATTCTGGAGATCGTAAGGGACGAAACTTTAAAGAAATATGTTTTGTTTTGTTATATTTGATGTATTTACCTTTCGATTGAGCTAAACATTCAACAATATCTTCATACAAGATAACTTTCATATTAAATCACATATCTTCTGTATATATTAGGTCACTAGTCTTAGCTGAACACATTTTTGGCTTACTTATACATAACAATTAGTTTTACACGATTTGAAAAGACATCGACTAATGTTTAAAGATTTAAAGGTAATAATTTTTTAGTAGATAGTACTTTTTGACTAACTAAGATATGATCCTTCTAGACCAAAGATTTCTTTATCATTTCTTTCGAAGACAAAATGTATCAATTCATGTTTAACAATCTTACAGAATGTATCATTACGGTCTAATTCTATTGTTCCCATTTTTTGATAGAAGCCACCCCGAATCGCTTGATTAAAGTCAATGTTGATGGGGGGTTTTGTTTTGTCTTCCATGAAAGCTTCTATGGGCTTTATTTTCTCCTCTTTGCTTTTTTGGTCGTTTTCTACTTATGATACTCTTTTAAGTTTTTTTTGTTTGGTTTCCCAATATTTTTCTGCTTAATATTTAATAAAAGTTTGTTGGTACCTGCAAAATGACACCACACAAACACTCAATCAATAAATTGCATGTGAACGTATCAACCGGACGTAACCATGAAAACATAACTCCAAACCATATGATGATACACGTGACCTATATCGACACCCGAGTTACGACAACTCAACTCACTAACATCTATATCTCCCTTGATTAACACGTCTGTGCCCTTTTCGATCCCTTGTAAAGAACCATCCACCTCTAAAAAGAGGGGAGCTCTCTCTCTCTCTGGGACAAGAGACTAAACGTCAACAACTTTTTAATCTCCACGACCATAGTAGCCACAAACCACCATCGAAAAGTGTTGAACATTTTTGTAATCAACAATTAGTGCAATGAGCATGGAATGAGAGCTTATCCACCTCTAAAAGAAGAATGCTCTCTCTCGATCTCTAGGACAAGAGACTAAAAGCCAACAACTCTTCATCTCCACGACCATGGCAACCATAAGCCACTATCAATGAGTGTTGAACATTTTCATGATCAATAATTGGTACGGTGAGCGTAGAGAGGGGCTCACCACCTCTAAAAGAAGGGCTTTCTCTCTCTCTCGATCTTTGGGACAAGAGACTAAAAGCTAACAACTCTTTCATCTCCATGACCATGGCAGCCACAAGCCACCATCAAGGAGTGTTAAACATTTTTGTGATCAACAATTGGTGCGGTGAGCGTGGATCCTTCACCTCCTCAATCTGATCTCTAAAAGCAATAAAAAATGATACCCGGTGGAAGCACAAATAGAGGAATAGATGGAGATGGGAAAAAGGGTAAAGAAGGAAAAAATAAAACTTTATTCTTTTAGGCCGAAAGTAATCGACCCACCAGCATACAAAGTATAATGGAAATTATAAGAGCACCAAGAGAAGTAATCAGAATAACCAAGAAAGGATACATACACGTAGAAAAGAAATAGGGGACCCACCAGCATATAAAGGTCTAAATGAGAGATGTAAAACTATGAGTGCCACAAGTGACATGGGAGAGAATAGGGACACAAGAGGTAGGAGGTCCTGATGAGGGCTGTGAGGAGCCCTCATAGTCCTTCTACCCAAAGAGAAAAAGTAATCCCTGTTGATGAAATTCAAAGTTGTGAAACTTCGAAAAAGAAACAGTTGCCTTATAGCCTCTCGAACGGCCAAAAGAATGATTGAGAGTGTCATTTGGAAACTAAACATGGAAGCAAGGACGCGAGAGAACGACAACCCGCCATAAAGCAAAGACACTCCATATAGGCAAAGGTACGACTTAACTCGTACTGTTAATACGCGTTCCGCTTTAGCCTTTCATCATTATGTATATTTCATTACACATTCTATATGACTATTTTGGTTAATAAAATACCCTTCTTGCTAATGTTTTTACTCAATCCTCAGTTATACCGCAAAGATAAAAAGGTTCGCTAGCAACTTCCAAGCAAAGTGTGCATAGTAAAGAGAACACAAAGATAAAAGGTTCGCTAGCCACTTCCAAGCAGAGTGTGCATAGTAAAGTGACCACAAAGATAAAAGGTTCGCTAGCCACTTCCAAGCAGAGTGTGCATAGTAAAGCAACTGCAAATATAAAAAGGTTCACTAACCACTTTCAAGCATAGTGTACATAGTAAAGCGACTACAAAGATAAAAGGTTAGCTAGCCATTTCCAAGCAGAGTGTGCATAGTAAAGAGACTGCAAAGATAAAAGGTTTGCTAGCCACTTCCAAGCAGAATGTACATAGTAAAGCGACCGCAATGATAAAAAGGTTCACTAGCCACTTCCAAGTAAAATCTGCATAGTAAAGTGAACGCAAAGTTAAAAGGTTCGCTAGCCACTTTCAAGTAGAGTGTGCATAGTAAAGCAATTGCAAATATGAAAAGGTTTGCTAGCCACTTCCAAGCAGAGTGTGCATAGTAAAGCGACAGCAAAGATAAAAATGTTCGCTAGCCACTTTCAAGCAAAGTGAGCATAGTAAAGTGACCGCAAAGATAAAAAGGTTTGCTAAACCACTTCCATAGTTAAGTATGCATATAATCTTCTCAAAAAGAGTGACGTCGCCTCACGAGAAAATGACAAAATAGTAAACCCTCCTGCAAAATATCTTTTAAAGAAGATAAGCGCTCGCTGCCCATTTACCTCACGAATTTGTGAATGTCAAACATTCACGTTTATATATATCAATATTCTTCAAGAAAACTACAGTCCATACACCAGAATATAAATATAAATTATGCTTTACAACTTTCTTTCCATACACAACAAACAGAAAAAAGGGGGCAATATACCAAACACTTCAAAAAACAACAATGCGTAACTAACTCTTGCTCTAAAAAGAGCTTAGCCAGCTCCGAGTTACATTAATGAAAAATCTAGAGAAACATTAAGAAGAATCGCTCCCAAGACAACGCATGACAAGTAATACATTAAGAAATATACTTCACTCTCAAAATTTGATTGTAGTAAAATAGACATCATATGTTCCCTTCTTTTGTGTACTTGTACCTCACTAAAATGTTTGTAGAAAAGAGTCTCCCGTGAACCATTGCCAGATTCAGTTGTGTGGTTAATAGGACAATTATCTAGGTTAACCATATTAACTTCATAACCAAGTAAACCTGGAAGGCAGTGTCCAAACAGCAAGCTAGGATCTAACAAGACCAGCTTCCTTAAGGGTTATCGAATTCAACCGCTTCCTGATAAGGCATGCACGATTAAACATTACATATGATACTTATAATGAGAATAGTTAGCTGCAAAGCATCCAGTTCTTGAAGATTAAAACTTCGATATCTATAGGAATAATTATAACTTTCGTTAACCGTGTTGAAACTAACAAGATTTTACATGTATTACCTTACACCCTCATGGCGGATGACAAGAAATCTACCACTTATAGATTTACTATCTTGCCCATACGGATCAATAGCACATGTTGAATTGCAGGATTGTACACAATGACAAGCACTTGTTTTTTATCTAAATAATCACAGCCTTTCGACGCCTACCGCAGTAAACAGATAATCGTAACATTCTAAATACTATCGTGTCAATAAAAACAATCTAAATGAGCGATCAACACTCTCTCCGAATCTACAAAGTAAAGTCTCCGTGTGCCACTCATCTTCGCAAGCCACAACCCTATCAGCACACACAATAATACAAAGAAAGAGTTACAGAAGAAAGAATATACTGCACATGGGCTAGGTTACAAGACACAAATGATTCCAATTTATAATGCAAAATAAAAGCCAAGGCTAGACATTTAAAGTTCAAATCTCAGAAACCGCTGAGATAAGTAGTTAATTCCCAAATTTTGAAATTCTGAACTGACGCCTCAAATCTTGCAATCTCAAAACTTCCAGTCAATAAATACACCAGTTAAAACCTACACCTGGTACAACCAATCCAAATCTCTCTTTTCAAGAGCTCTAGCATGCGCAGCCCAAACACTCTCGAGCCAAGCGAGAAATTACTGCATTACTAATGATGTGATCCCGGTTGCAAAACAACCAAAATTCACTAGTTTCCTGATCAGTAATCGAAGTAAGCTATGACTTATGTTGTAAATATCGAATGCTGCAGCGAACAGATAGCGAAAAGATGAATAACCTGCCAACTATGCAATTTATGAACAAGAGAAGTGAAAAACTCACAATGCCCATATAAATCCGAGTTCTGCATCCCTACACGATGCAGAATAAAGACCTAGATGGAATCTTTCAGTGTAGCTCTTCAATAAATCGATCTCCTTTAATTGGTGTGATACTGAAGCTTTTAAATGCAAACTTGAATACTCTTTAATAAATTCGAAACAACTTGCTTCAGATTGATAGTGTCTTTAAGTGCTTTTAATTCAGTGTTGATTTCCTCTTCAGCTCTCATTCTCCTTTAATGCTGCTAATAAATCTATATGAAAGGTTTTCGGGAAACACAAGTAATGTGCAACTAATATGTGAGTAGTAAATACGAGTTCACAAACACAATATGCACCAAATGCTTGTGACAGAAATAAGAAATATGAATGTATGATATGAATGCATTGTAAACAATATATATATATATATATATATATATATACACAAAGGCGAACATTAAATGTATCTAGCCCATGCTAATCGTAGGTAATACGAATTCATGCAGACTAAATGTTATGAATTGCGAACATAATGTAATGCTGATCAATATGAACAGAATACAATGCATACAAACATAACATTACGCATGCAGCACGTTGCATGATTGCTTATCCGTGAGCCGTTCACTTTGATCACTCGAGGAAGTAATGACTTCCCATGCCTGATAACAATTGCGAGTAACAGCTTCCTGTAACTTCTTAGCCTTCGCTATGGTAATTGGTTCGATTGATAATTCTTCTAATTCATTCATGTACGCTTTATTTGCATTCGCAGACATGATCTCATCAACTAAACTACGCAAGCACAAAGAAAACCTAAGAACCATGGGTTCCAGCAGCCTAAATCGCATTACAAGTTAAACAATATACAATACATAGGGTCAAGTGAGAATTCAGATCAATCCCTTAGAAATGGTTGCCACCTAAAAGAATTGCTCACAGAAGTGATCGTCAACACCCATACACTTCTCAAAGCATTACACTAATAAGGGATTGTTATGTGGGATTCTCACATCCAAGCGATTCTCTACTCCAACAAAACCCTTGAGTTTAATAAAACAGATATAACGTAGAAGGGCCAAATTACCTAAGTCAGTGCCACTTGCAAGCAAGGCTTATAATATATAAAACAAAGCGTAAATCCAGGAAACAAGATTCCAATACAAGTACAAGCAGCACATAATAACATGCAAAAATATTAACACACGAACCAGCGTATAAATAGCCCAGATTATCGCACCCGGGGTGCAAGATCCCAATATAAGTACAAAAAGTACATGGTAATATGCGAAGACCTTAATACGCAAACAAGCGTGCAACAGTCGCAAGGTTTTTCAAATACTCTGTTTGTCGCCGTTCATAGCTACAACTGGCTATTCATAGCCTTCCAAATACTATTATCTGGTTACACAAGCCACATCGGTAAGCAACTAGGGCTTTCCCAAGATCCATTAAATGAAACCTGCTTATACCAACCAGCACAACAAATAAACTCTCCCTAAGCACCAAACTCACAAAGCTAAGAATGACTTACCCAGTAATCGAATTATGGGAAAACAGCCCATAAAGAGTACTATTTATAGTAGCAAAAGAAGAAGAAAAATTCTAAGACCTGACAATTCAGGTTCAAATTTTAGAAAATCACTTAGGCAAGCAGTTAATTTCAAGATTTTGAAAACTCCAGCAGATGCAATAAATCTCGCAACATTGATACATCCAGCTAGTAACTGCACGAATGCAAAGTGTCACGGGGCTAGATTTTGACTCTAGCTGATCCGTGCGGCCTTAGACGCCTTCGACGCAAATCAGTCGATTCCTACGCCTAAGTCAGCCTTCAACCAGCCTTGTGAGTACTCCTGCTCGACAACGGCTTCGACCAGCACTCCAGGTTTCGATGGATCTTGTCACAGACACCACTTGTGTCGCGGGCTAGACCTTTGTCGAATGAATCGTGCCGGACCTTAGTCGTTTTCTCGGTTGAAACGTCGACTAAGTCACCCTGAAGTACCTTGTCACGGTCTTAGGTGAAGATCTCTCGACAAACACCTAACTCAACCAGGATTCTCGCTCCGGAAGATCAAACACTCCTCGAAGCCTTCGAACGAAAGATCGTTCTAAGCGAAAGCTAATCAAAGAACAACAGAAAGAGATTGGCAGCTAGAACAATGAAGAACACTCAAGAACAACAAAGAACAATAAAGAACACTCAAAGAGTTTTAGAGTAAATGCTTATTGTATTATTCAAAGTGAAGTGAATTGAATTGAATTGAATGATTTACAAGTGAGGAGGGAGCCTCTATTTATAGTTGAACTCCCCTACATCCAACAGCTCAGTTTAAATTACATCGACGGTCGAGATTGATCTTATCTTATCTTATCTGATCAAATCTCAAATTCAAATCTCTAATTATCACAAACATTATCTACACATTATATTCAAATAAATGGATAATGCTTTGACCAAATTACCCTCCTGAATCCTCCATGGATTTGGCTAAGTCTTGTGGGCTTGCGGGCTTTCTAGCATTCTCCAAGTGCCGGGCCAAGTGTGATGGTATTGGCAAGCCCGTTCCACCGCGCAACCCTTCTTTAGCTGGTTCTTGCGCTAACGCCTTGGTCCCAAAGGTATGGTCCTCGCTATTCTCCGAGTGCTGGGCCACATTTGGCAAGCCCGTTGCATTGCGCACAACCTCCCTATTTGTTGCTCGCGCTAATGTCTCGATCCGAAAAGTTTGGTCCGTGACAATCTCCCCCACTTGACTTAGCGACGCCCTCGTCGCTGCACTCGAACGATCCTGGGTAGGGTCAACTTGATTACTCGTCGATGCCTCGGCTTCGTGCAATTCCCCCATATGAACTGCTCGCCTCGACTCAAACTGTCGTTGAACATCGCGTGCTAACACGCCTCTTGATACATCTCCCTTGTAGGAGCACTCTCCCACAAACTCTGATTTACCTCGACTCAGACCCACTTGGTCCTGCGGTAAAGACTTGGAAGTCGTCACAACATTGAACACAGACTGAACTCTCAAATTCGTCGACAACTCTGGCTTGCCCCTTTGAACTCTGAAAGGTCTCTTCCAATCTTCTTTTCCCCTGCACTGAAGACTAGGTCTCACTTGACCTACGCTCATCAACAATGGCAAATCAAAACCAAAAACACTAGGAAAGTGTTTGAGATGTACCTTCTCCTCGATCACATTTACTCTAAAATGGGTCAGCCCTTCTTTCTCCTTAAAGTCTGGCCCCCTCTGCATTGAACCTTCTTCATCGAAGTTCTTTGCATGCATCAGCACTTTCGCCACAAAGTCCGTTGCGTTACTCTGCATCGGCTCTTCTTCCCTAAAGTTCGTTGCTTCTGGTTGCATCCGCCCTTCTGACTTGAAGTTTGGTGCTCTCTTGCATCGATCCTTCTTCCTTGAAGTTCGGTGCTTTCTCTTGCATCGACACTTCCTGCCTGAAGTTCGTCGCTCGTTTCCCACCTTACCTATTGGTGGTGTCTCCACAGTTACTATGTCCCCTAACGGCTTGGCCCCCTTCGACTCTACAATGGTCTCAAAAGCGATGCTCTTTCCCCGAACATCCTCGACAAGCTCTTCGGTAGCCTTCTCGGACATGGTTACCCCTTTCTGCTCTCGGTCCCCCTTGGCCTTGGCAGAACTCGACATTATCGGATCAAGCGATGCAGCCTCGCTTTCTTCGGGCTCATCCAACTCCTTAGATGGCTTGACTCGATCCAGGCAATCTCGCAATTTGTGAGGCCCCTTACACTGGTAGCACTCTAGTTGCTTCAACTTGCATCGGCACTTCTTCCTCGAAGTCTTTTGCTTCTTTCCCACCTTGCCCATAGGTGGCATCTTAACGGTTGCTATGTCCTTCGACGGCTCAGCCCCCTTCGACACTGTACTGGTCTCAAAAGTAATGTTCTTCACTCGAACATTCTCGGCAAGCTCTTTTCCAGCCTTCCCAGACATCTTCAACCCATTCTGCTCATGGTTTCCGCTTACCTTGGCAGAACTAAACAACTCGGAACCAAGTTTCACAGGCTCTTTACTCTTGCCTTGTCCTGTCCCTCGGACCACTTGGCTCGAAACGGGCATCTCCGCAACTTATGAGGTCCCTTACATCGGTAACACCTCAATTGCCTCGTCTTTACCCTCAGCTCGACAGCTTCCTCACTTGCTATCGCACCAAGTCTCATCGTCGACTGGACTACTTTGGCACTCGTAGTCGAACCATGGCTCTCCCTTTGCTTGGCGACATTGACACTCACAATCGCCCCAAGTCTCATTGCTGGCTGGACTACTTTGGCACTCGTAGTCGAACCACGGTTCTCACCCTGCTTGGCGGCATTGACACACGCAATCGCCCCAAGTCTCGCTACTTCTCCCTTTGGCTCGCCTGCTGTCTTCACCATGGCAGCTAGGCGGTTCTTCTCGGGACATCCCCTTATCAAATGAGGACCATCACAGAAGTAGCACTTCAACTTCTTGATCCCCTTCTTCTCTGGTACGGACTTAGCCTCACTATTCCTCTTGTCTCTCGAACTGGGCATGGTTGACTCAACACTCGCCTGCTTGCATCCTGCGGGCTCGGTCAAAGGTTCAGTAACAATGATAGCCTCTGAAAGTCTCTGGGCATCTCCTTGCTCTACTGCGAGCTTTGCCCCCGGTCTAAATCCCTCTAAGAAGGTCTTGAGCGCATCACATTCGCTCATTGCCGTCTTGCAACTGAGCAGCTCCCTCTTGAGCTCATCCACTTCTTTTCGCAAAGCTTCTATCTCAGCTTCACTCGCATTACTCCCTCGAAACGTCACCAACTTGTTGAGAACTTCTCGTGTCTCGTCTTTGAACCGGTCATCTATGGACTCTATCTCGTCAAGACGGGACTCGAAAACACCTTGGGTCTATTTAGCCTCCTCCTCGGATTTCTCAAGTCTACAAACCCTCTTTCCCAACGACTCCAATTCCACCTTCATTGCCTCCACTGCATCTTGAAGGGAATTATTTTGTTGGTTCAACTTCTCGTACACTGAGTTGAGAACTTCTTGGATCTCCTTCGCGGTTTCCTCCTTGGAAGAATCATCCGCTTTTTGCAAATCCACCATCTTGTCTTCACAAGCACAACTCTCTCGGACTACCTCCAACTCGTTGAGGATGCGTTGCGTCTCGTCATTGAACTTGCCCTCCATGGACTCTAACTTTTCAAGAATTGACTCCACAACACTCCGGGTCTTCTTGGCCTCATCTCTTAGAGTTTCCACTGCAGCCTCTAAGGAATCGCCACTCTCAGACATCTTCACATCCAAGTCATTAAGAGCCAATTGAACCTCCTCATGGATCTCTTCTAGAGACTCTAACATCTCAATATCCAACGAACCCAGCTTCTCAAGGTTTACTGACTCTAGCTGTTCAAACACCACCTTGGCCTCCTTCTCGAAGTCCAAGAGTTTATCGACCCAAGCCTCCACGACTGTTATGAATTCAAGATTCGAGTGTACCTTATTTTTAAGACGGTTACTCCTCTCGTCAAATTCATTCAGAGTCTTTCTTACTTCGTCCATTGTCAGTGTCTTCTTCTTTGGTGCCATCTCAATCACCACTTTGCCACGAACTAGTCTGATCCCTGATCACTTCGACTAACTCGAACGCAAACCACTACCACGCTTATCTGCAACTACAAGCTGGAACCCACCACACTTGACTGCAACTACAAGCTGGAATCCACCACACTTGACTGCACCTGCAAGTTGGCTTGAACACAAGTCACCACCACGCTTGACTGCAACTGCGAACTGGCTCGAACGCAAGTCTCTTCCTCGACTCGCTCGGATAGCACTTATCACGGCACTTCTCTAATTCCACCTCTCGTGGCTCTCTCTGTTACCAACTCTCACGGCTCTTTCTGATACCAACTATCAGCAAGACTTCGCTCCGATGCCAACTGTCACGGAACCCGATACCGTCTCTGATACCAACTATCACCGCTCAGCTCTGATACCAACTTATCACCGCTCAGCTCTGATACCAACGTTGACTAAGTCACCCTGAAGTACCTTATCACGGTCTTAGGTGAAGATCTCTCGACAAACACCTAACTCAACCAGGATTCTCGCTCTGGAAGATCAAACACTCCTCGAAGCCTTCGAACGAAAGATCGTTCTAAGCGAAAGCTAATCAAAGAACAACAGAAAGAGATTGGCAGCTAGAACAATGAAGAACACTCAAGAACAACAAAGAACAATAAAGAACACTCAAAGAGTTTTAGAGTAAATACTTCTTGTATTACTCAAAGTGAAGTGAATTGAATTGAATTGAATGATTTACAAGTGAGGAGGGAGCCTCTATTTATAGTTGAACTCCCCTACATCCAACGGCTCAGTTTAAATTACATCGACGGTCGAGATTGATCTTATCTTATCTTATCTGATCAAATCTCAAATTCAAATCTCTAATTATCACAAACATTATCTACACATTATATTCAAATAAATGGATAATGCTTTGACCAAATTACCCTCCTGAATCCTCCATGGATTTGGCTAAGTCTTGTGGGCTTGCGGCTTTCTAGCATTCTCCAAGTGTCGGGCCAAGTGTGATGGTCTTGGCAAGCCCGTTCCACCGCGCAACCCTTCTTTAGCTGGTTCTTGCGCTAACGCCTTGGTCCCAAAGGTATGGTCTTCGCCATTCTCCGAGTGCTGGGCCACATTTGGCAAGCCCGTTGCATTGCGCACAACCTCCCTATTTGTTGCTCGCGCTAATGTCTCGATCCGAAAAGTTTGGTCTGTGACAAAAGCGTGCAATTACTATAACATATCCTATCATTCCTCTCTCCTTGTAACCTATCTTGAGCCATCCAATTATACTGATAAACGACACAACTACTCACTGCCTAAAGAAAAACTGCCACGCCCCTGCCAAATGCTAATAAATACCGAGGCACGAGAAACTTGGTAAATGTCTATTCACCCACAAAGCCACACAAATGTGATTAATGAAATTTCCTGTCAAACTAATTCCATGAGCCCTACCACAAACATCCATAAAAGTAGTACATTTCTTCCCTAACTGGGCATAAGGGAATAAGCATGTGAAAAATAATACAAGTTAAAATTATGCATCATATGATTTCGAACAATATAATTTAAACTTTATATTTTCTCGTCATCGCACAAGCAATCGAGCCCTTCCCTGCATAACTCATCCACATAATTAAAACCTTCACGGTTTGCGTCTCTAGGATCGCAAAGGTCACGTTATAACATTTCCTTGCCTGGGGGCAATTATTAGTACCTTCGAACCAACACTACGCAAACACCCAATCAACAAACCGCTTGCAGACGTATCAGCATGACGTGACCATGCGAACATAACTCCAAACCACATGACGATACATATGACCCATACTAACACCCGAGTTATAACAATTCAAGTCATTAACACACCCGTCTCCCTTGATTGAAACGTGTGTGTACCCTTTTTGATCCCTTATAAGGGATCATCCACCTCTAAACGGAGGGGGCTCTCTCTCTCTCTCTCGATCTCTAGGATAAGAGACTAAAAGCCAATAACTCTTTTATCTCCACGACCATGGCAGCCATAATCCACCATCGAGGACTGTTGAACATTTTTGTGATCAACAATTGGTGCGGTGAAGGTGGAGAGGGGCTCATCTACCTTTGAAAGGAGATATCTCTCTCTCGATCTTTGGGACAAAAGACTAAAAGCCAACAACTCTTTCATCTCCACGACCATGGTAGCCACAAGCCACCATTGATGAGTGTTGAACATTTTCATGATCAACAATTGGTGTGGTGAGCGTGGAGAGGGGCTTATCCAACTCTAAAAGGAGGGCTCTCTCACTCTCGATCTCTAGGACAAAAGACTAAAAAGCCAACAACTCTTTCATCTCCACGATCATGGAAGCCACAAGCCACTATCGATGAGTGTTGAACATTTTCGTGATCAACAAAGTTCAACCGGTTTATTTTAAAAAATGAAAAAAAACTCATTTCTCATTATTGTTAGTTGAAATTGAATTGTTATTTTATGTAAAACTAAAATATTATGAAAAAAATATTAGTTAAAAAATCAATTGAATAAATTAAATTTTTTGTTTGTTGGATAAGTAATTAAATTCAAAGCTTACTTAAACGATATCAAGCTGCTTACCTAGTGGCGGATACAGAAATTTAAACTTGATGATTCACCAACCAACAATAAATACAACCACATGTAAATAGAAAGTAAATTGAATAAATTATTACAAATTAAATTTGAAAAATCATAAAAAATCAAATTACTAATTACTAAAACATAATAATAACTAGAAATAAACTTAGTTATTAAAAAATCCAAATAATAATAAAATAATAGTAATAGAAAAATAACATATATGGTAATGAAAATAATGAAAGAGGTAATAATAATAATAATAATAATAATAAAAAAAATAGAGAAGAAATATATTACACTATAATTATAATTATAATAATAAAAAGTATATTAACTTCCGAAAATAATAGTGATGTTTTATAATAAAATAAAAACATAATAAAAATAAATATACAATTATAATTGATTAATAATGAAAATAAAAATAATCAATAAGTGTTGGGTGAAATGACAAGACGCATTGCACTCTTAAAGAGAGGACTCCGATTCAAACCTTGGAGACAATATTGTTGTAAGGAAGAGCCACGAATCCCGAACATGGATTATAAAATGGACATATTCCAAAAATAATGAAAATAAAAATAAACATGTTCAGGAATCAAATTGAAAGAAAATAAAACTTAAAAGGTCAAAATAACAAGTAATCATGTAATATTATATTAAATGAATTGCAGACAAAAGAAGAATGACCAAAATAAAAATTCACCCGAAAAAAAAATAATTTTTTCAATTTTAATGGTAGGTGACGTGGCGCACTAGACAATAAGATAGATACGCTCATATGCTTACCACTCAAACCAATTTTGTTAATTAATTAATTTGATTTTAAATAGTTAATTTCTATCGTTAACCGACGGTCGTACGAAACGGTTAAAAGGAAGTTTGCCGATATTTTCCAGGACGTTTCATCTCAGATGCTTCGTCCTCGACGCGTGTCTTAAACCAATAATATCCTACCACGTGTAACCAAAATTATAAGATTAAAAACTCGTTGATTTTAGACTCTCCATAGGAATATGCCCCATTTTTCTTAAACAAAAATCCGAAATAATATTTCCTTTAGAGTAAGGAACAATTAACCTATTCTTCGTCTTCGACTCAATCAATTAAAGTTGTTCTTTTTCGGGTTCATTGATTATCCAACAATCAACAGCCCCACCGCCTGCGAGCTATGTTCAGGTTCTGGTACGTTTTCTGTTGATACCTCTTTTATTTCTTCTGATTTATTTTGGTAATCGGATTATGTTTATTCGCTTTTCTGTTCTTTTAATGTTTTGAATCAATTCGGCCAAGTTTTGAGGGTTTTTTCCGCCTCCCAATTGCCTGCGAATATGACTAATTTCACTTGGATTTGTGAATTTGTCCAAACTTTGTTCAGAGTTTCTCTGTATTAGTACAATTGTGGGTTTGCTTGATTTTGGGTTTTTTTAACTTCTGTTTATTAATCTCTTTTTTCTTGGATGCTAATGTATTTTGTGTTTTTAGAATCACCATTTACTTCCTTTTGAGCGCATTAAGAGGCTGTATGATCATAAAAAAGTAATATTTATGCTAAAGGGAAGTAAGGCTATTGTATTTTTATAGTATTAGGAGCATGTTTTAGGGCTAGTTTGATAATGCTTTTAAAAATTGCAGTGAGTGTTTTTGGATTGTTGGTTTAAAATATGCTTTTAAGTAGATAAATACATTAAATGAGTAATTTTGTTCAAAAGTACTTTTGAAAAAAGTTAAAAAAATTAAAATTTTCAGCTTTTGAAAAGTACTGCTCAAACCAGGCCGAAAAACAATAATTACTAAAAAGCTATTGGCTCCAAAAGCACTTTTGAAAAGCAATGGAGGATGGGGCCTTAGTTGGATGAGCAATTGCAGCTAAACTAGAAGTGGTCGCTAGGGAAGTATGGCTGTTGTATTTTTATAGTATTAAAAGGCTTTATGATCACCATTTTGTTGTTGTTTAAAATAGAATAAATAAGAGGTGCTCCGAACACATGGCAGAAATGGAAGTTGCATTAGCAGTTTTGAGTAAGCATTATGTGGGATTTTAGTCACTAATATCTATTTTTATGAAGTTGAATGTAAGGATGAGCTCTCTTAATTGCTTATCATTTTAGGGCAAGTCTAAAGTGTAGGCATGCTTCATGTGTTTTTGGCGCTATTACCTGGTCGCTTTAATATGCTCCGGTAATATGTGCACCTTATGTTGTTAAGGTACTTAAGTTGTGTCTTGGTCATATTTGTGTGATATTGATGAAAAGTTACAACTTGATTGTGATATTTCTAGCTTAAGATAGAGTTATTTTTTTACCCGCATAGTTTGTGACATGTATATTTGGTTTCACTAAAACTTTGATCATGTTGCAGGGGTTCACAGGAGCAACAAGCTCAGCCACGTCCACAAGAGGGTTCTTCACGTTCTTGGTATCCTCCTCCTGGTCTTAGCTCCCCTAATACTTCTCAGCCTTCGACACCAAGTAACAGTACTTCTAACAACTTCAATGTACAAAGGCCTGCAGAAAGACCACAATCTCCTTCACAAGTTTCACCTTCTGAAGCTGCAGGAATCGTTGCTCTTTTGAGGGACAAAAGGTGAGATGTCTGGCTCTTGCACTCCACCTTGCTATTGGCAAGGAAATCTTCATTTTCTTTTAAGAAAGAAATTAGGATTCTAATTCACTCTTAACAATGCATCACTCCTGAAGAGTTTCTTATTTTCTTAGTGTTGATGAATTACGGAAGCTTCTGTCCGACAAGGATGCATACAATCAGTTCCTACTATCAGTTGACCAGGTTAAAATTCAAAACAATGTGAGTAGTAAAATTTTCTATTTTATTTCACGTATTCAAACTATCTATGCATTTTTTGGCACCTTTTCCTATGTTCTTTGTTTGTGGATTTCTCCTCTAGTTCCAAAGTGTTATGGTTTGGCAAGGGTTTTGGTTAACCAATGGGTTTGATGAGATTGAAGACCTATTGGTATCCGGAAAATCAGCACCTTTAGTGGATAACGGGTGACCTCAAAACATAAAAAAAGATGGTGGTTAAGGAGTCATTCATATTATTGGTTCATACTGCCAGTTTTTTGCGCTGGTGTTGCTGTATGTTCCATCCTGATTTTTTTTTGTTGGTTCATATTCGGGATTATGCCACAATGGATGTTGAAAGATCTGCATATGCTGTCATGCCAGACTAAAGACCACCTAAAGCACTTTAAATCTCAACTCCAAACAGCAAGTCAAAGATGTCCTCATGGTTGTGTTGGTCAAATTTAACTAGGATGGCCCCATGGTGGCTAGCCTATCAATTTCTGTTAGTTGACCCTTGTTTCTTCCATTTGGGCGTGCTTCTTTTTAAATATGAGCACAACTCACTGCTATTCAAACATCTTTCTCAGTTCAATTTTCATTTTTAGTTGCGCATACTGTTCTAGTACCTTTTTGGTATCATGATGTGGTTGCCCTTTCAGTTATCTGTTGTGTAGGAATACTGTTGGATCGACCTGCATGATCATGCATTGAGAAAACCTTGTTTAGCATTACCACATACTTCGTCATTTATTTCACTTCCTGCTCCATCTTTGTAACTTTTACCACAGATAAGAGATAAACTGCGGAAGGAGACTATGCAGCTTGCTAGTGAGTTCTATCAATCTATGGTAATCATTGTAGTGCCATAAACATATGCTTTTGCATACGAATGCTAATTTTTGTTATCTTAATGAACAGGGAACAATTTGGATAAAGAACCACAAATAGTGGAGCTAAGAAACCAGGTGAGATGTCTAGAACATCTTATATTCATTTTTGCCATTGATAATGTTATTAGAACATAAATTCTAAAACTTTCTTGTTCCCTTCATGGAAACAGTGCAGAATTATCCGTACAACAGAACTCGCAGCAGCTCTGGAGAAACTAAACGATCTCGAGAGGCAGAAAGAAGAAATCCTGAAGTTCTACTCGCCTGCATCATTTATCACCCGGCTTCAAGGTAAACATTAAGGATAATATACTCCCAAGGCCAAGGATCGGAGTCATTGATAATAGAATATTAATATGTTGGTTCCCTCACTGTAGATGCAATGAATGAGACAGAGAAGGAATCAGAAGTGGTGCACAGACAGCTCCTTGAGAAGGAGATAGATATCGGGACTTTCGTGCAGAAGCACAAGAAGCTCCGAACTAGTTACCAACGCCGTGCTCTAACCCACCTTGCAGCTAAATCGTCCCCTATTGCTTGATGAAGGGCTGGAGATGGTTATTGATCATGTACCCTAATGTTTGAGTTCCTGTTGTAGTGAAAGTTAATGCATTCACTTTTTTTAAGGCTGAAAAAGCCCAAGCTAAACATGTGGAACTTATTCCGTTAATTAAATTTATATCCATCACTTTTTTTAATGCATTCACTTTTGTTAAGTGAAATGTTCATATGTTAATTGGTGCAAGTATATGATTAATGAAATTTATGATATGCTTATAATCAAAAAGTTGAAATGATATTTGTTAAAAAGGGATTTTTCTGTGCTAAATGAAGATATGTCAAATGATCTTTTCGATATAAGTGATTTTATATCAAATCTGATATTGAAAATGATCTAAGAAAGTGATATTTGTCATATATGACATGATATTTAATAAATAGAGCATTAAGTTTTTTGTAAATTGTGAAAATGATTCCTTTTTTTAATTTTTGAAATGGGTTAACCGAGTCGGATGCAATTGACATGTAGTAGGATTTTATGAAGTTTGTGTATGGTTTACTGTTTATGGGTGAGGAGAAATGTTGATATATATTTAGGACCATTGGTGTGGAGAATGGATGATTATTAGGGAGGGCGGACAAGTGCGTATACCTCCTCTTCGTACCTATAAATTTTTTTATATCCATCACTTACCTACCTCCTATTTACGACGGGTACAATTTTTAAAATTACATTCATTTGCGTAAGTACATTCTCAAGTTCACTCTCGTACACACTTACCTTCACCATCCCGCATGTACCTGTCTATACTATTTTTAAAGAAATCTATTTATCTCATAATATATAACTCAAAACTTTATTCTTTTGCTCCCTAAAAAATCTAGATCAAATATCTTTCTAACCATATAAGGTGATACTTCTAATTCGAATTATATAATTTACAAAAAAAATTAAAGTCGTTGACGAATTAGTATAAGGAGCAGTCCGCTACTCTGTTTTTCTGACCTCCGATCCCTTAAAATTTCTTATCTTTTAAATTACATATCGAAAAGCGATTTTCGTTTGCTCTAAACGAAACTAAACTTATTTTTTGTTACAACAATATATGGATCACTTCCTAATTATTTATATGTAATTTTTGGTGATTTTTCTAACTCACTACCTATCCATAAAATCATGGACAGATTTCATAAGTTTGGTTTTAATTCCATTAATCATTCCAAAAATTTTCTAAATGCTTACAAACATATTTCACATGAATGATAAGAAACATACTCATCCATCTCATGCCACCTAATATATATTTAATATAAATTAAATTATATTTTATTTTCATTAAAATAGCATTATTCATATAATAGATGCGGGACGAGCGGATATGGGGTAGGTAAGGTCTCAAATCTATCACTTAATCACGACGGATAAACTTTTAATATCCACACCCATTCACTACCCACTAAATTTATACCTATACTCGTCCCAACTAGAACCGATGGAAGTGCAGAATTCGCAAAATTTTACCCTCTATATCCGTAATGGTTATAATAGCGTATCATTATAGTTACTTGGCGAGGATGTGATTTAAGTCTCCGCAAACTATTATTATAGCACTAAAATTAAAAAATATATATTAAATGTTTTTCTAAGTATATAATACCCTATTTATATGTGATATACTAAGTGCGTAAAATGTGAATATATGAATTTTTTATGAGAAATGTCATGAATATGTATATGGTATGCTTAATGTTGTCATCTATTGATTCGACTAGTGATGGATTGAAATGCTTTAATAGTATATAAGTTTTGATATTAAGTATTTTTTTTTTCAAAATAGGTTAATTATATTAATCAGCCTACAATGGCATCATTGATTATATTAATCTCTTTTGACTCAAGGGTAGGCGATTCTTTTAATGTGTTCAAAATGATAATTTTTCTAATGTTACTCAGCAAGTTAGTGGCTGAATATTAAAATATATATGAATCGATAAATCAATCTGTGAAAAATTGTTTATATTTAATAAGATAAAGATTATCATATTTTGAGCTATATTTGTGAACTAAGTCTAAATGCTTTGTATAAATTGATAAGTATCTTTGTATAATTATGAATTATATTTGTTATTTATATTTTATGGCATGTTATCTTATTGAGCTTGTCGTGATTGTAATTATTTCTAGGAGTGTGTATTTTCGAATATCGGATCCAATCCGATCCGAAAAGTCTAATATTTGAAATTTCGGATAAGTAAAATAGTGATTTATATTCGATCTAAAAAAACCGGATATCTTGTTATTCTGATATCAAATATTTAGATTAGATATTCTAATATCTAATTTGGTTTAAATTTTTTTTCGGATTTGATGATCGTATTTATGAAAATTTTAAATTTTCGAATGGATGAGTCTACCATGTGCGTCGAACATCATTGAACATCACTAACGCAATACACCGCTGAACACCATTAATTTTTTTAATAAAGATTAAAAATCTCAAGGACTCGAATTATAATTAAAATTATTTTAAAAGAAAAATAGAAATTAGATTTAATGAACTTTTTATATTTCTTTATAGTATTTTTAATTGATAAGTTAGAATTAAATATCTCCAAATTTTCTTAATATCATAAACTTTAAACCATATCGCTTTATTTTCCTTCTATCGCCGCTGCCGCAATCACCATCGTCGCTGTTGACCATTGTATACCGACGATCTTGCTCGGTGACCTTAATAAATTAAATCCTAATTCATATCATAGCTAAATTTCAAACAATAGCTTAAGTTAAAGGATTAATCCTCAAAACCTCCGCATCAAATAATCAATTGATCTTATTTTAGAACACATGGCATGATCTTTTCTGGGTCCAAGTCAATCACTACTCCATCGAATAGTCCTTTCGATTGAAGGCATGAAAAAGGCCAAGGCTTAAGTTAAAGGATCAGTTTAGCAGAAAACCGTTTACCCTTGCGAATATTAACAACTAAATTTGCAGGGGAAAGATCTCCGGTAGACAATGGTCAACGGCGGTGATAGTGGCGACGGCAGCGGTTAGAATGACAAAGACAAGAAAAATATTCAAGTTTTTTAATTTAGGGATTGACTATGATTGATATTTTATCAAATTATTTGAAAATAAAAATTAAAAAATAGAATATATATAAAAAATAATTTAATTGAAAATTATTTTAAATAATTGTTAATTGTATGTTGAGTCCTTGAGATTTTTAAATTTTATTAATCAATTTAATGGTGTTCAGCGTTGTTCAACGTTAGCGGTGTTCAGCGATGTATGACGCTCGTTGTAGAATTTTCCTTTTCGAATATAGCAAGCAACAAATTGTCAAATATAATAAGATTAACATCTATGAAATTTTCCGATTTTTGAATTTTCGAATATTAAAAGCAACAAATTGCTAAATATAAAATTTTTTACAAAAATAATGTGTATTGTTAAAATCTTACTAAGATAAAAACACTATATATGAAAAAAAAATCTTAATGAAAAAAGTGTACGTATCTTTAATGGGTAAAATTTTGATACACAGGCACAAGCCTGTGTATTTACACTATAAAAACTCAAATCCTAAATTTCTAACCCTAACCCTAAAAAACTAAACCCTTAACCTTAAACCCATACGCTAAATTCTAAACATTAACCTTAAATTCTAAACCCTACACCGTAAACCCCTAAACCTTAAACCCTAAACTAAAATCCTAACCCCTAAAACTAAATATCAAAGTTTTTTTCCATCTTTAATAGGCATAACTTTAAGACTATTCATATATATATATATATATATCAACCAATGCCATTATAACTATTATAATATTTTCAAAAACCAAAATGTAATCGAACTATATCTAAACAAAGAACATAATACATTAACGTATCAAAAATAATATGAAATATACTTATATGAGAATGTGGTATATGAGAAATTATCTCATAGCGGTGAAAACGAAAATTTTTCACAAACGCCTTAGTTTTAGGGTTTAAAAACTTAGATTAGGGTGTATAGGTTTAAGTGTAGAGGTATAGAATTTAGGGTTTACGGTTAGAATTTATGATTTAAGTTTAGAATCTAGGGTTTAGAGGTTAAGTTTTATGTTTTAGGATAATATGCATGGTTAGGGATTTAAATTTTAACCTATACACTCTAAATTTTAACCATAAACCCTATATTTTAACCACACTCCCTAAATTTAAAACTCCTACATTTAGACCCCAAACATTAAACCTCAAAACAGGGTCTCTACACCCTAAAACTGAGACGCTTGTAGAAAGTTTTTGTTTCCATCGCATGTACGTAAAATAATTACTATATCGTTGAAAATTTGATTTTTTATCGCCAGTTTTCTCTGTGAGTGCATCTATAACATCCTTAAGATTTAGATGACTGCATAATTAAAGAGTGAGCCAACTTATAATATAAATTTGTCAACGTAGAGTAAGATCACATATCTTGACAAAGTATAACATAAATAGAACCATTTATTCATAAATTTATCGATGATTGGCTCTCGATTATACTGCCATCAAAATCTCCCATGAGCAAGAATGTAGCTTCCTTCATCATCTTTAAATAAAAATAAATTAATTCAAATAATCATAATTAATTATGAACTGACTAATTAAATTGATCTAAACATTAAATACTAAATAAAAACTTCTTGTGTAAACTTTGTGTCTTGCCTTCTAAGATCTTGGATGAAGAATCATGCATGATGAATATTCTAATCGATTTTGAAAACTATTACTTCTGAGTAAGGTTGTGCTGATTATGTGTTATAAAACAAGGTAAAAGAAAAACAAGAATAAGATGTATGAGAATAAGGAGAGAAATTTGAATTATATTCTTAATATGAAGTATTCGTAGTGCTTTCTCCAAACTCTATATTTACAAGTATAAGAAGTAAATATCATATAAAATTTTATATAATTTAATGTCTATCAGCATTAAAATTTTATATTATATTTTTTTATAAAACTTAATGATAAAATGCATTATATTCTTATTTGATACATAAAATCCTAATCATAATGAATATTCATAACAAAAAAACACCTTCATAATTTTTGTGATGTAATTAATATATGTTATGCCGGGATATATCGGCGACGAACGATAACACCGAAACAAATGAAGATGGTGATCTCAAATAAAACAAGAAAATAAATAATACCAAGATTTACGTGAAAAACCAAAACAGGAAAAACTACAGGCAAGGATGAAAACTTTCACTATGACGAAGAATAAAAGATTATAACTTGTTTGCGGCTTAACGCTCTATAGAGTCCTTGATATATGTTATATCTTTTGTTGTGTCTTAAATACTAATAGTTAATATCTATTTATAAGGATATGTTACTCGTTTATAAAATTTTTTTTATAAAAAATAATTCTATTGAATATAGATCTCATACCTTTAATTAAGGTAAAATAAATAAAATATACTAAAAATAAGATTCTTACTTTAAAACAAATCTTACAAGAACTTGGATAACAACTCTACCAATATAATTGTAAAATCTAATAGTATCATAAAAGTTACAAATTGGCACGTAAAGCAAACAAAAGAAAGGTATAAATTTGTGTTTTCTATTCTTCTTTAAATTAAAAATAAGATTAAATAATTTTTAAAGATTACTGTTTCTATTCAATGCCACTAAAATAAATATATATATATATATATATAACCCTTTCATCATTGAAGTTGGAATAGAAACAAAATTTTATTTATATTTTCTGTTACACGTGGGTGTTTTCTATTGGAAACACATACTAGATTTCTGCCTTGCCTAACAAGGAACTCTCCATCTATATAAACTACATATGGGTGATTATAAAAAAATAAATCCTAAGAAAGCAAAATCGAGTATCGCTCAAACAAAGGAAGAATGAAGATTGTTCAACAAAACATTGCAGTTAACCAACCAGGTTCCGTCAAGATTGTCCTTGAAGAACAAGACGATCTATGGCTCGCCTACAACATCATCGCCAAAGGCGATACAATCGTCACCGATACCACCAGGAAAGTTGCTCACAACAGAAGGTCTTCCGATATCGATCGAAAATCTTCGAGCAGGAAGGATTTATCTCGAGTCAGGATCAAACTCGAGATCAAAATCACTGAAGTTGATTACGAGAGAGATTCATCTGTGTTACGCGTTCGTGGAAGGAGTCTTGTGGCTAATGAGTTGATGGCTCCCGGATCGTTTCACACCCTGGAAATCGAGAGGAACAAAGAGTTTGATCTCACGAAAAAGGTGTGGGACTCTGACGTGATCGATACCCTGCACGAAAGTGAAAACGCATCGGCGGCGGATCTAGCGGTGCTGGTCTTGCAACAAGGGTCGGCTCAGGTGTTTTCGGTTGGACATAGAACGACCCTTTGTGCAAAGATAGATGCCAACAAAACCGGCACGAACAAGTTTTACGAAAAGCTATTCCAAGCTTTTGTAAAGCACGTCGATTTCGATAACGGAGTTCGTTGCGTCGTCATCGGAAGCCCCGGTTCTATAAAAGAAGAGTTCCGCGCGTATCTGTTCGAGGAGGCACGGAGGTTGAAGATGAAGGCCATAGAAGACAACAAATCACGAGTTGTGACGGTGAATATAGGGAACAAGGATGGATTGAAAGAGATATTGAATGATGATGAGGTGATGGGATTGGTTAAAAACACGAAAGCTGTGACTGAGATCAAGGCGTATAAGGAATTTTCGGATTTCTTATTGACCGATTCGGATCGAGTATGTTACGGGGCAAAGAGTGTGGAGATTGCTAACGAGATGATGGCTATCCAGACACTTTTGATTATAGATGATTTGCTTAAGAGTAGAGAGATTACATTGAGACAGAAATACATGGAGTTGGTGAAATCTGTGAAGAAAGCAGGAGGAAAAGCTTTTGTTTACTCACCTTTGCATGTTTCAGGTGAACAATTGGCCCAGTTTACTGGAATTGCAGCCATTCTAAGATACCCCTTGCCTGATCTTGATGACACTTGTTAAATTTGCGCATTTTTCTGTTTTTTCTTTTATTTTTTTTTTCATATTGAGATTTAAAGTAATTGTCATTTGACCCTCAGTTAATGGTAATTTTTTTTAGCATCCTGCTTAGTTAATGGTAATATTTAGTTCCAAATTAATATTTAATTCATATTACAAATAATTGAAACAACTGAGTTTGATTTAATTCTCACCTCAATATCAAATTAATTAAATTAAATTTTTTTTCCTTGAATCTTTAACATATAAGAGTGTGTTTGGTTTGTGAAATGTTAGATTACCTCTTGGAATAAGATTTATGGAATGTAACATATATTATTGGACACATTACTGAAAATATTAGATTATTTTATTTAGTTTATTTGGTAAGAATGTAGGATTACTATGTTTGGTTAGAGGAATAATATAAGATTATTTGAAACAAAATTTGCCGAATTGTCTTTGTGATATATATTTTTTTAAAAAATAAACTTTCAATATTACATTAAAAATATTTACATGACACTGTCAAAATTTTGCAAAAACTTTATATATAACATAATATTGTTATAATTAGTATATCAAACAATTTATCAAAAAAAAATTTACATAATTAATTTACTTGTATATTTTTATCATAATTAAGTTGATTTTTAGTGAATAAAAAATGTTTAAATTATTCCAAAGAAATGTTTTAGCGCTTGAAATTCACCATTAGATGATGATCGAGCTTTCTAACTTTTCTAACAAGGGTCAATAATAATGTTATTTTTTCGGCTTATACTGAACCCAAAAGTAATGTAATCTAATAATTTTGATTTTTAATAAGTTAATAATTGAATCAAATTTGAGTGAATTTGACTATTTGAGTAACGTATGATAATTTTATTGTCATGAGCTTGCAAGCTAAACTCCCATATAAAAAATAAATCTCAAACTCGAATTAAATTCGCATTATCTCAATTAATTATTCTCAATCAATTTTACATTATCTCAAACCGAAAGTCTCCTTGCCTGAGTTCATGAGTCAGTTTCTGCCGATTAACTTGTGTTTCGCGTCTAAAACCTCTTCTACCGACATGGGTTTCAGAGAATCAGACTAGCTTTATTCTTGGGCGTACTATTACAAATAATATTGTTATCACGCAGGAAGTGATACATTCGATGCGAAAGAAAGCTGGGAAACGAGGGTGGATTGCCCTCAAAATAGATTTAGAGAAAACGTATGATAAATTGGAATGGGATTTCATTGATGATACTTGGAAGATATTGGTAGTCCGGTAGCAATGCGTTCTTTAATCATGCAATGTGTGACAACAGTGTCTACTTAGGTTCTTTGGAATGGGGCTATGACTGGGGCTTTTAAGCCATCTCGTGGCATTCGGCAGGGGATCCATTGTCTCCCTACCTTTTCATTCTATGTATGGAGCGACTAGCGCAGGGGATCCATTCAGCTGTTGCACGAGGTGACTGGAAAGCTTTTTCGGTCACGACGAATAGTCTTGCGATTTCTCATTTGTTTTTTGTTGATATATGATTTTGTTTGCGGAGGCTTCCATGGATCAAATGGGAAATATTCGATCAGTTCTGGAGAACTTCTATCATGTTTCAGGCCATAAGGTTAGTGCCGCGAAAACTACTATTTACTTTTCTAAGAATATTTCTAGTGAGTTACGGCAGAATATTTGTCATGGCTTTATGTTTACGGAAGTGGATGATCTTGGAAAGTATCTAGAGATCCCGCTTTTACATCGCCGGGTCACTGTTGCTTCATATCAATATCTAGTTCAAATGGTGTAAAGGGAACTGTGTGGATGGAAGGCGCCGAGCCTTTCTTTGGCCGGTCGAATTGTGTTAGCTAAATCTGTCCTAGCGGTGATTTCATTATATGCTATGCAAACTGTGGTGTTACCTAAGCGTTCATGTATGGATTTGGAGCGTCGGATTCGTCGCTTTGTGTTGGGAATTACGTCGGCACAAGGCAAAAATCATTTGGTTCGTTGGGATTTAGTGTGTCGTTCGATTCAGGAGGGGGATTGGGGTTGCGCAAGCTGGTTGCACAGAACGAAACCTTCCTTATGAAGTTGGCTTTTAATTTGCTGGTTCGAAAGAATGCTTTGTGGGTTTGTTTTATTCGAGCTAAGTACAAATGCATAGAGGGTGTTCCAGTGATCTTATGTAACACAAATTGTTCGCGGCTTTGGAAGGGACTTAGTTTTATATGGAATGAAGTTCATGTATGGATTTGGAGCGTCGGATTCGTCGCTTTGTGTGGGGTATTACGTCGGCACGAGGCAAAAATCATTTGGTTCGTTGGAATTTAGTGTGTCGTTCAATTCAGGAGGGGGATTGGGGTTGCGCAAGCTGGTTGCACAGAACGAAACCTTCGTTATGAAGTTGGCTTTTAATTTGCTGGTTCGAAAGAATGCTTTGTGGGTTTGTTTTATTCGAGAAGTACAAATGCATAGAGGGTGTTCCAGTGATCTTATGT
This sequence comes from Hibiscus mutabilis, assembly GCA_019671005.1. NCBI lineage: Eukaryota > Viridiplantae > Streptophyta > Magnoliopsida > Malvales > Malvaceae > Hibiscus > Hibiscus mutabilis. The sequence goes on from CM033720.1 coordinate 54,392,368, forward strand.
AACACAAATTGTTCGCGGCTTTGGAAGGGACTTAGTTTTATATGGAATGATGTTCAGAGCAACATTATTTGGTCAATGGTTCGAGCATGGATATTAAATTTTGGCCTGATAATTGGATTAGCGAAATCGGACCTTTGATAAACTATGTGCATCCTAGATTTGCTCCCTCAATTGGCTTTGTATCCGTGGCTAGTATGGTCAATCAAGCAGGTGAGTGGCAATGGGGTATGTTCGACAGCTTCCTCCCACAGTCGATTTTGTTACGCATTGCTGCAGTCAAATGTCCTTCCTCTTTGTGCCATTCAAATATGGTCGGTTGGCAAGGGGATCGTGATTTACGTTTTACCACCAAGTTTACTTATAGTTTGCGTACGGAGGGGTTGCGTTCGCCATCCCACCAGGTTTGGAGTTTATTTCATAAGTGTAAAGGCTTGCTGCGTGTGAAGGTTTTCTTATGGTTTGTTTGTTGGGGTTGGGTTCTGACAAATGAAGAGCGCGTTCGTGGTCATATGGCCGTAGATAGCAGCTGTGTGGTTTGCGGGGCTGTGGTCGAAAGCCTTGACCAAATATTGCGTAAATGCCCGCCTGACTATATTGTGTGGAAGGAATTGATACGACTCGATCGGATTGCGAAATTCTTGAGTCTAGAGTTGTGTTGTGGGTTGCGATGAATCTTGCGAATGCGAAATATTTCCCACAAGTTGGTATTGATTGGGGTTGTTTGTTCGGAACTATACTATGGAACCTATGGCTTACCCGGAATGCCGCGGTCTTTGATAACCCTCTCGAGGATGGTTGTGGTGTGCTCGAGAGAAGTAGACGGCTAATGAAGATCACGATGCAAGCACAAGAGGAATGCCGACTAGATCGTCAGCTTGGCCAGGTTACGAGTTGCGGCCATGCGAGGTGGTCGCTGCCTCAGTTTGGATGGTTTAAAGTAAATTTCGATGGATCTCGGCGTGAGGGGGACGAGCTTGCAACATGTGGTGGAGTTGCTCGAGATAGTGATGGGCGTTGGAGATTTGGGTGTACCAAGTTTATTGGGATTTGCTCGGTAGTTGATGCAGAAATATGGGGTGCGTATATTGGCCTTTGTTTTGCATGGGATGTAGGATTTTGATATGTTACTTTGGAACTTTATAGCACTGAGGCCATTCGGATTATTCATAAGGATTATATGGGTGTTCATGGTATGCGTAGTCATTCTTGGATCTGTGGCAGAGACAGTGGGTGATTCACATTAAACATGTTCGTCGTGATGATAACCGGGTAGTAGATGCGTGCGCTAAATTATCTTACTGTAGTGGGCTCGATCTTGTGTTCCTTGCTATTCCGCCTGTGGCGATGATTTTGTTATTAAATAAGGATCATTCGGGTTCTGCTTATTGATAATTAGGAGGTTTGTTTTGTTTTGGACTCTTAGTTTTTAATTCGTGTTGATTATTTTCTTTGTGTTATCACGAGTACTCTTTTCCTCTATCTAGGTTTGAGAGATTTTAATGAGGCTTGTGATAACACCACGTGTATTGTTTTCACACCAATGAAATCATTCTATTTTACCAAAAAATATATATTATGATCTAGTTATAGATAATATGTTTAAAAAATATTACAGACATTATAAACACTATTAATAAAATACAGTAAATATTACTATTTAAGTATTTTTAACACAATTTAAATATTAAACTAATATAAAATAAAAATATTGGGTGAAATTTACACCCCAAATTAGTAGCTATGTAATTAAAAACTATACAGTAAATGATTCAAATAAAGAAAACCCATTATTTTAGGACAATATTGTTCAATGGAGCAGGACAACATATGGAAATGGGGGAATGACGTTCCCAAAATCCTAACCAAAAAATGCTATTGTTGATAAATTTTTTTCTCTATGCTGAAAATCGTGTCAAACTAAACGGGGTAATATGATTCTGAAAAAGATTATTTTTTTTATATTAATATTTTTTGCAAACCAAAATTTCTCTAAAAAGATATGAATTTAAATTTACTTAAATATGAATTTGTTTGAACAATGACAATTAAATTTTATTAAAGAATAATAGAATGTATCATAAGAGAAATAATTAGATCAGTGCCGTCACCAGCTAAGAAAAAGAAAAAAAATGAAAGAAAGCTGTGCTCGAGAGAAAAGGTGTCTGACCTAATTAGCCTAAAGATTCCTTAATTCAATATATGTTAATTATCTTTTGATTTAAATGTTTAAAATTTTTAATAAATTAGACTATAAACAGATCCTATCTCATGTTATATATAAAGAGAGTTTGAAAGACCAAATTTATATTGACTAGAATATATATATATAACGTTTCGGAATACCTTCCAATAATTCATTTTTCCATTACTTAGCTGCCTAATCAATTTAATAAATTGTTTTATGTATATATTCAATACATCATAGCATATGCCGAATCGACATGTCAATTATATTTTAGTAAATATATTATGATAAAACACGAGATAAAGATGGCATATACCAAATAGGCTTTAGAAATTAGAATTTCAGTGAGTTCGAAACCTGTTTTTCACTATAAACTCAAGAAGTTGACCCATGAAAATCCATTGGCAAATTACAAATCTAAGTTACAAACATACTGAACATTTGGATGCAATCATCAGATCCTCATAACTACTTCTCCCACTTCGCATCCAATTTGAAACCCCAAATGATTTATTTTCCACATAATTACTCGGTTCCAAGATTCTCATATAGCAACTCCATAGAACAAGAAATAAAAATCAAACCAACTCAACCCAAACCAACCACAGATAATCGAGTCCATAGCATAATAAATGCAATATCGGTTTTGTTCCTCTTCTCTAGCGTTCACTATCATAGCTTTCACAGAGATTTCATTCATAATAAACCGGCTGATCTGAGAGCGGTTTTAAAGTCTTCTTCGCTCCTCCAATCAGGAACCTGCACATCCAATGACGCAAAAAGCAATCAGATGAAAATCAAAAGACCAAAAAACAATTGACTAGATGTGCACCATCACCACACACAGGGAAGGCTCACCTCTGCTATTTTGGTGCCAAAATGATTTTCAATTTTGGACATTATCATTTGGTCCATATCACCACAGAGTAAGTTGAACACGGCTCCTGCAGATCAGACAGATATAGCCCTGATAAATGTGTTTTTCAACTAATGTTTTCATACACAACAATTGTTGTATGCCATCAAACATTAGAGTATCTAGCTAGCTAGTCAGGTTTATCAAGCAGCAGGAAGCAATGCTTAACATCCTAACGAGAGATGAAACTGAGCTCAATTCCAGCATTGTCTTTTAAAGTGAAATGACATTTTCATTAAGAAACATACCCTTGCAGCCAAAACGCCCTGCTCTACCAATTCTATGCAAGTAAACCTCACAATCAGGCTCCATAGGATTGTCATGTTTCACAGGAAGATCATAGTTGATGACCAAATTAACCTGTACAAAAATAAAATATCAGGATGATGCACCTTGTACATCATAAGATAACTCAGAGGAGTATGGGAAAAAGATATACCTGTTGCTGGTCAAAACCCCGGGCAAGAAGGTCTGTTGAAATGAGGACTTGAGTCAAACCATCTTTAAACTCTTTGACTATCTTGTCTCGGTCACCTTGATTCAGAGCACCTTGAATTGTGGTAACATCATAACCAAGTTCGACAAGTGATTTATGCAAAGTACTAGCACTGTTCCTTGTGCGTACAAATATTATCGTCTGCCCTAGGCGTTCTCCGAATTCAAAAATCCTTTCTTTAATCACCATAACCTTGGAAAGTTCATCTGGAACATTCACCTTAAACTGCTTCACCGAATCCAATGATAGTTCTTCCTTCTTGACAAAAAGTTGATTATGATCTCTCTTGACTATCTTCGATACAAAATTCTTTACAGTCTCACTAAACGTGGCAGAGAACAAGAGAACCTTGAAATTGGTTCAAAAAACGCATTCAATAAGTCAATGGTCCCCAATACTGAGCATGCAAAAAAATAATAATAAAAGGTATTCTTCATTCATTGGTCCCCAATACTAAGCATGCAACTAACTTGTGATAGTCACCCTCCTTTCTTACTCCATACAGGCATGGGTATACTCCAGAAATTGGATATCTACCCAACCAGCAGAATTATTCATTTATAACATATCACGCTTCACTTTCAACCATGTCAAAGTACATTGAACCGCCAGTTTTAGTCATTGTTCAATGATATTAGGCACTTCATTCATCTGAATTGATAAGGCAACCATACGGGGCACTCTCAAGATAAAGAACAGCTAAGACACTGTATAGAAAATATTAAATAAAAGTATAAAATCTTTCCAACAGTAACTAGATAAAGAAAATTTAAGACAATGCATAGAAAAAGGTCGGCATACGATATCCCACATCCAAATAAAATTTACAACCACATCCATGATATACAAACCTGGCAGTGAGAACTCATCCTTTCAATATCCTTCATTATTCTCAAGGAATCATCTTTAAATCCATCCTGCACCAAAGAAACATACATGAGCAAATCACTGATCTGCAACAGATTCCTCAAAGCATGAAATCTAGTAAAGCTGTTAGATCATGTGATTGCACTACACAATTATAAGAGGTCCTTCCTTCCACAATCAATCATCTACGAACAAAATCATTCCAATCTTCCTCGATGCTCCCTCTCAAACACTTCCCGGAACAGAGAATTTAGTAAATATAATAAACAAAGATCTTTTTGATTTATAGCAAAGAGGAAACATCTTTTAGAACTATAATTGAAATGTCAATCCTACCATTCACAAAACTTAAATTCTTATTACCCCTTACCATTATCATTTGAACCCTATTCTTGCCATCGTGCTTTTCATTCTTTATTACAGCGCTAGAGAAACCTATACAAGCAACTCCACAACCATGCTCAAAAGCCATAACGTAATAAAATGGATAACTGACAAAGCAATGTAGTAAAGATTCTATAACCTTAACCTAAAATCCAAATGCTAGATCTTGCATATCAATTGAAGATGATTCAATTATAAACACATGCAAAGCATTATTATCTCTACCTATACAGCTAACCGGAACAATCTAAGGTGATCACAAGTTCATATGTATACAAATTCCACAATGTTCCATAACTAACTGCATTAACTCTAATTCTAAAATTTAAAACAAAGTCCCACCTCCTTGTACTGAGAACATGGGAACTACAAATTCTAATTTCCATCAAAACAAAAAGCAAATAAACCAGCAAACAAAGGTTACCTCAGCCAGCATGTGATCAGCTTCATCAAACACAAGAATCTTCACATTACTCATACCCAATTTCTTTGCCGACATCCACTTCTTAAGAGTGCCAGGAGTACCAATAACTACTTGAGCTGTAACAGGTGGCCGTTTACTAATGGGAACATAATTAGAACTATCCATTGGAATAGCACATTCTGATGTTATCCCAGTATGCTTCCCCATCTTCCTAAGCACTTCCAAATTCTGTACGAAAAAAAGCCAAATTTCATCATCAAAACTGAACCCCAGATTTCAATAAAAACTCAAAAAATCAAAGTTTCAGAAACTTAACCTGAATAGCCAGTTCTCTCGTGGGACAAATACAAATTGCTTGAGGAGCTTTTAGGTTTGGATCGACACGAGATAGCATTCCAAGAGTAAAGCAAGTGGTTTTCCCAGAACCATTATGTGCTTGAGCAATTAAATCCATGTAAGGAGGCGTCAAAATCATTGGCAAACTAATAGCTTGAATTTTACTAGGCTTTTCAAATTTCATCTCAACATATAACCCTTTCAACAATTCAGGGGACAGATTCAACTCCTCGAATGTCAATGCCGATGTGTACGGTGTATCCCCTGATGTAACCTAAGAAATCAAGCAAAGAGTTACGGAAGTTCAAAACCTAAATCTCAGTTGAATTAAAAAAACAAAAACGCTAATGTATTAAGGTTCAGGGATATACGGCTTTGATGTTGGAGTCCTCAGGTTCGTCGAGGAACTTATTGATCTTTTTGTTCTCGTCAATCGTTAGGTTTTCAACTCCCAGCTCCGTCACACTTTTTTCTTCCGATGTTGAGGAAGCGCTCGGTTCTTCTACAGCATCGTCTTCCAGATCGGCCCATCGAACTGGAGCCTCGGCGGTCTTTCTGGTTTCTTGAGGCGTTGGAGCCACGGCGGAGGTAGTGGTTGAAGAGGCGGAGGTAGCGGCGGTTTCAGCCATGAAGTTTGTAGAAACGAATGGAACAAACGGGAAAATGGTAAATCAGTTTCTTTTTCTTATTAGGAGGTGATTAGGGAAAAACATTATACAGGGGTATGACCGACAGTTTAACCGACTTTTAGCTCCAGGTAACTACTTTCTAAATATTAAGTGCGGTTTTTATTGGTGTAAATACCGTACTTACTTTTTTTATCACAAGATAAAAATTTAATTATTATATAAGTTATTATATTATTTTAAGATAGTTTCTTTAAGATAAAAAGAAGGCTTAGTTAAAAAGTAAGTTTTTTCGGGTAAAACTTTGACACACATATTTTACACAAACTTGTGTATTTACACTATAAAAACTTAAATCTTAAATTCCTAGCCCTAACCCTAAAAAACTAAACCCTAAATCTTAAACCCTATACACTAAAGTCTAAATACTTACCTTAAATTCTAAACCCTACCACCTAAACCCCTAAACCTTAAACCCTAAACTAAAACCCTAATTCCTAAAATTAAAAGACACGTGTAAACTAAAGTTTATACGGCCTGTGTATCAAAGTTTTTTCCTTAAATTATATCTCTTTTTAATATTAGATGTTTAAAGTATTTTTTTAGAAAATAAGTGTATTTAATTTTTATAATTTTAAGTGTTTGGCCGTTTAAAAAATCGTTACTAATTAAGACGTGACACACTACATGTTTTTTAAAAACAAACTGAGAGAAAAATAATTTAAAAAAAAAACTCAAAATTCTCACAATCCAAAAAACCTCAAATCAATAAAACTCAAAACCACAAAATTTTTAAATAGTTTTTCGAACACTATTACTGCTGTTGTCGAATACCACCATCCATTTTTTACAACCACCTATCGTCGATAATTGTTGGTAGATGTACTAATCGGACATCGTTCGGCTAGAACTATTTACGTTTGTCGTTCGATGTTCGATTGGCACACCTCCCGTTGATTATCAGCGATAGGTGGTTGGAGAAATGGGCAATAGCCTCTAGCGATAACAATAGTGGGATCCGGCGAGGTTATTTGCCATGGTAACAACGTCAATTTGAAGAATTTGGCGTTTTGAATTTTAGGAATTTGTTTTTTCTTTTAGATTTTGGAAATTTTGAGTTTTTAAATTATCTTTTAAATTAAAAAAAACATGTCATGTGTCACATCTTAATGAGTAACGGTTTTTTTAATGGTCGGACATTTAAAGTTATAACATGTTAAACATTAGACATTTATTTTTACCAAAAAATACTTTAAACACCTAAAATTAAAAAATATATATAATTTAAAAAGCTTATTTTTATATTAAGCCTAAAAACATTAGTGTAACTCTACACACTAATACTTATTTAAAATAATTAATATATTTCTTATCTTTGTTCAAATTATGTACGTGAGCAGCTAAAAATTATATAATTAATGTAGTTTATTGCTACCTCATGTAATAAAACACGATAAAAAAATTTGTTAAAAAATCAATAGAATCATCCAACTAATTAAAACATGCCACAAGATTCTGCGAAGACTACGTTTTTGTAAGTTGCAACAATAATAATGTTTACCGAGCTAAAACTTAGTCACTCAATATTTGAAATTCGAACATGTGACCAACATTTTTTAATACAGCCTTTTACCACTTAACCTATAATCACTTGATGTTTTAATTTTTACTTAGTTTTCACTTGATGCAATTGATGGCCTTAGCCATGCTTGGCGTTTGGGATTATGTAATGTTGAGTTGGAGCTTGATAATGTGAGTGTTGTACATATCTTGAACGGAGACTCGATGTTGTTACATGAGAATGTGAATGTGGAGCATTTGAGGGATCTTTTGAGTAGAGATTGAGAGGTGCGAGTTATCCATGTCCGCCGTGATGCGAATATGGTGGCGGATGGTTTGGCTAGTATGGCCCGGGGGCTTCAACTACAATAATTCGTTTTTGAGCATCCCCTCCGGAGGTGCTTTCTATGTTCCTTACTGATCAGGTTTTATCTTGAGGTTTAAGTTGTTGTTTTATGTTGTCATTTTTTTAACGCTTGATATTATGTAACTATCACCATGAGTACTCTTTTCTTTCATTTAGGCCTAAGGAAGTTTTTAATGAGGCTCATTAGATAGTCCTTTCTTCCATCAAAAAAAAATTCTTGATTAATTTTGACATCACGAGTCAATTTACATTAAGAGAGATGAAATCTTCCTCCATTGCTTTGTCAATGAACGACAACAATGAATTGTAATATCCATCCACATTCAACAATCCCACCTGCACCATTCTCAACCATGTTTAATCGAATCAAAAATTCACATCATTTAATCTATTTTTAAGAAATTTGAACAAAATTATAGATTAAATCTTAGTTCAGTTGATATTTCTCGGAGATCGGAGATTTGAATGAAATTGGAAAATAGAGATGAAAAATAGAGATGAAAATCTATGTAAAGAGATTGACATTATACCTAAATAGAAATAAAATTCACATCATTTCATCTCTCTTAATGTAAATTGACTCGTGATCTCTCTTAGTTCAGTTGATATTACAATTCATTATCTCTATGTTGTCTAATAAAAATAGAATAATTATTATAGTTTTTCATCTCTATTTTTATTTTTTCAATTAACTCCCTATTTTTTTCGAAAAAATGAAAAAAATATATATTTATTAGACTGGGTCGGGGTCGAGTCGGGTCGGGTGGAGCATCATAAAATATCAAGTCGAATTGGATTTGGGTGTGGATGTTAAATTTTTGGGGCGAATACGGGTTGATAAAAACCCGACCCATAACCATCCCTAGGTCTAGTGCGGATCTACCAAGAACCATGCCCGATGCAACCCATGATCATCCCTATGAGCTGAGCAGAGCAGAGAAATTTACGTGTTCACAAACAGTGAGATTATTGGAGTAATCTGAATTCGAGTGTTTTGGGACATTTGCTTGTGCTTATCAATGTCGAATACAGGGGTTTGCCTTGTTTAATAACTGCTACTTGGATCAATAAAATGATGGGGCAAGGGTGTTTTGTTAATATAAGATGTCTGGGAACTATACAACTAGATTTTTATTTTTCAATATAATATCAACTTGTTCATTTATTGTTGGCTACAAAATACTGTATGCTTTTCAGATTCCTATCTCTAGATCTATGTATGAACATCTTTAAACTTTTCTTTTTGTCATTTTAATGGTGTACGCAATTTGAGAAATTTTATTGTAAAGAACAATTGTCCTATTTATTTTCTTTTAAATTTTTATCATATTTCAAATGCAGTGATTACTAGTTGGTTAGTTTAGCATGAGACAATAAGCTTGGTCCATGATCCTTTTTCATGCCTGCTCTTAAGAAGTTATTATTGCTGGCTTATGTGTAGCATAACTGTCTCTGCATTTTCAGGATAGAGCTGAGGCAAGTTATTTTCAAGGATTACAACACATGCCCAACAATTTCATCCAAATGTAGTTAGGCAAAACCATGTGTTGTTTGATTATTGAAATTGACCAAGCACAAGAATGATTACATGATTGTAACGACCCAGATTTCAGAATTCGAGGGTCGGATTAATCTGAGAGTTGGACCTCGTGTTGGGCCGAAATTTCGAGCCTTGAGTGCATATTCGAGCCCAATTTAGTGTTGGATTTGTTGTTGGGTTTTGCTAGAGGGGTAATAGAGTAATTCTTCCCTCAAGCATATAAAAAAGAAGGGGAAAGGAATTAATTTCTGCAGAGGGTGTAAGGGACTGAGATCACTTTGACTCCACCTTTTCTATCTTCCTCCCCCCATTGTTGAGGTGTGAGTGCCAACTTAAAAGAGTGATCTTTGTAGTTTAGAGTGGGAATCCCGGATTAAGGCTTAAGGGAAGAGGTTTTAGCATCAAATGATCTATCATTTGAGGTAAGAATGTCAAAGGTTGGAGTTGATGAAAACCTTGGGGTTTTGTCAAGAAGAACGGGATTGAGGAGTTTAATCTCATCTTTGGTTATGTTAAACCTTTTTTAGTTCTCTTTTACCTTATGGCAGCGTTGTAATTCGTTTTACAACATTTGGGTGTAGTTAAGGAGCTTGGTGAGCACTTTAAAACTCAAGGAAAAGGGAAGGCTTAAGCTGGTGGAAATCAAGGTTTGTTGGTGTTTTGATGAAGGTTAGTACACTTCCATTCCTTGTTTTCTGCATATCATAAAGATGATTGCTTTGTATGCCATTTTGATGATTTAAGTATGCTTGAATGGTCTTGTTGGGTGTTAATGGAAAAACCTAAAATTGATGTAAATAATTCGTAATATTGGTAGAAACCGACCCTAAACACCTTTCATAAGTTGTAGGTTGAGTTTTAGGGTTATCAAGCTGATTTGGGAGTTTAAGGTGAGAATTTCGAACCCTAGACCTAAAAATTTGGGTTTGCTTACCGGTACTAGTGTTTCAGTATCGATACCCCTCTCTAGAGAAAGAGTCGAGCTATGAAGGGCGTACAGGTACGGGTTCTCGAGTATCGGTACCCCTTGCTTGTTAGGAATTCCAGTAGCATTTTGGCGTACCGGTACGCTATGAGGCATATCGATACCATTGTTCTATTGCCTAAGGAAGGCTTTCGCGTACCAGGACGGGTAGGTGAGGGTACCGGTACAGTGGGAGTCGGTACGGGACGATTCATGTACCGATATCCAGAACTGATACGAAGATGGGCGTATCGGTACGCCTTGAGGATTTATTTCTTTTGAACCTAAAACGAGTATCGGTACCAATTGAAGAGTACTAGTACCTATAGGGGAGTACCGATACCCATATAGGAGTAACGATACTCACTGGGCAATTTGCCCAAGAAAATTGAGGTTTTATTCGGGAGTTTCATAATTCGAGGTAAAGGTCCCAATAGGTCCCTAGAGGTATAAAATGGGTTGTAAAACTGAGAAATCAGATGTCTAACCCTGTATGTGAATAAATAAGAATAAAATGAGACTTAAACGTGAGTAAACCTTATAATGGTTAAATTTGTTGATGTATTGTTATAGAAATATTGAGTCGTGTCGTGTGTGCACTTAAATTGATGGTATTCGGATACCCAAGAAATGTGTTGCAACACCGTGGTAAGTTAAAGAGATAGAGGTTACCGATGCTATGTGACCTGGGCTTCATCCATATGTGCTCGAAGGATGATTCTGAACAAGGTGTATGTTCTGATGCTGCGTGGCCCGACCTCACCCAGGGTGTATGTTTCGATGCTGAGTGACCTGACCTCACCCAGCCTCACTCCTATATAATATAGTATGGTATGGTGTGTGGGCCTTGTGAGCCCTTAACTGTTTTGATAATTGAATTGATGATTGATCATGTTGTTCCCATATGTTTAGGCAATCTGAGTAGTGCCACTTGATATTCATGCTTGCCTAATAATTGTTTGACTACATGCTTATGTTTATGGTCTGCATGAAGCATAGTAGAATAGAGATGTATCTACTAAGCTTTCGAGCTCAGCGCTTGGAATTGTCATTTCCTTACGCAAGACTTTAGGTTGCTTCGTATTTGCAAGGGTCCATCGGAGTAGGACTTTAGCACATCGGTATATGAAGAGTACAGTACTAGATTTATAAGGGCAATGTATTCATAGGACCCTTATATTTTGTATTTGTAACTCCTATTGATTTATTTTCCATATCGAATGTTTTAAATTATTATATTTTAAATTGGAGCTCCCAAGTAACGTTTGAATATTGTACAACTCTTTTTAAATTATTATGGATTATGAAACTTGGATTTGGGCTAAAATCGCTCACAAATTTTTATAAATGGGTTTATGTTTAGCTGGTTCTAGGAACCGCGGGGTAGTAGAGAGTCATAAAAAATGGGTCTAGTGAATACATACCCACAAATCGAAGTTGTACTCATATTAAGATTGAATATCTGATGTAGTAACCTTTTTTGGTTATCTGTGCAGTTTGAACATGCCTAGAAGAACTCATGATCCAGAGGAGAGTTGAGGCTCTAGAGAGAAGAGTTTTGATGAGGATTTTATCTCAGAGATCGATGAAAGGTCATGGAGTGAGGGGGCCAAGGAGCTAGTTACTTCTCCCACCTATATAGGGCGCTTGATCGAATAGTGAGTGTCATCCCACGAACTCCCGCTACCTCTCGGGAATCCCTGATCGAGAGGCTTTATAGATATGGTACAACTGATTTCTTGGGGCCGGGATAAGATAACCCAATCAAAGCAGATTAATGGTTGAGGGATACGTGTTGGATATTGCGCCAAATGGGTCTGAAGCCTAAAGATAAGCTGAATTATGCTTTTTCTCTTCTGAAGAAGAATGCTCGTGAGTGGTGGGAGACAATAGAGTTGGGTCGGTATCCTAACCGACCCACTTGGGATAATTTTCTTGATGAGTTTGAGAAGCAATATGTTGGAGAGGTTCACATAGATAGTCTACGAGACCGGTTTACCCATCTGGTGCAAGGAAATCGACTAGTTTATGAGTATGAACAAGAGTTCCTATAACTGAGTAGACATGCTCTAGAACTTGTTGCCACAGAGAAGATGAAATGCAAGCAGTTCAGGAAAGGGTTACAGAAAAAATATAGACATTTTTATGGCGGACCCACCAAAGGTGTTCTCTAATTTGGTAGCTAGTGTCAAATCCCTCGAGCAAGTATAAGGTTTGACGTATAGTCGAGCTGGGGCAATGTCAATCCGAGTGGAGGGAGTTATTCCCACTCTAATCAGTCACAGTCCTCTTCGAGAAGGAATCGAGGAAATTAGAATTAGAGAGGTAGAACATCCAACCAGTCAAGAAGGTTCGATCGCAGGTCTGCCTCTGTGAGGCATATGAGGCCAACTCCTCTTCTGCTATAAGTTTTAAAGGCTCGTTTAGAGGATCTTATGCACCAATATGTGCTCAATATGGGCGCAAGCACCATTGAGAGTATTACAGCAATGCCAAAGTATGTTATGGGTGTGGATCACCGAACCACTTTGTGAGAGGCTGTCCTAAGGCTTTGGATGCTGCCCTAGTTCAAAATCAGAAGATCTCTTTCACAACACAAAGGGGTCACAATTTTTCTAGAGGAGGGGTGAGTCATATGACGAGACATCAGAGTGATGGTACCTTCCAGTCGACAGTAAGGGCTCCTGCAAGACAGTATGCAGTCAAGGCACAAAAGAACTGTGAGGCTACTGATGTTATCTCATGTATGTTCACCGTGTTTTATGTTCTTATTATTTCTCTTGTGGATTCAGGGTCTACCCATTCCTACATCTGTAGTTGGATATTAGAACAATGGGGTATATTTGCCGAAGATCTTGAGGTGAAAGTTTGTGTGACTAGCCCATTGGGGTATGATGTGCTAGTTGATAAGGTGTTTAGGATGTGTCATATAGAGGTTCAAGGTTCAGTGTTTCTTGTGGATTTGATGGTGCTGCCATTTTAGGAGTTTGACGCTATATTGGGGATAGATTGAATTTTTGAGCACGATGCAAGTTTGGATTGTAGGGCTAATAGTTTGAAACTCTGTGTTTTGGATGGGTCTTAGACGACTTTGACGACTTAGAATCTGCTTTGACGACTTAGAAGTTGATTCAATAGGTTTGTGAAGTTTTTCTAGCTTACGTGGTGGATACCAGAGCTGAGAGCCCAATATTAAAGAATCTACAAAATGTTAGGGAGTTTGCTTACGTGTTTCTAGATGAGCTTCCCGGTTTACCTCTGATCGAGAATTAAAGTTCAAAATTGAGGTGATGTCTGAAACGACACTTGTGTCAATAGCGCCGTATTGTATGACACCCACCGATTTGAGAGAGAGTTGAAAAGTCATATTTAAGAGTTGTTGGAGATGGGCTTTATCCAACCGAGCATCTCACCTTGGGGTGCACTAGTCCTGTTTGTTAAGAAAAATGATGGGTCACTGAGGATGTGCATTGACTATCAACAACTTAATAAGGTAACAGTGAATAACCGTTATCCCCTCTCGAGGATTGACGATCTGTTTGATAAGTTAATATGTATTTGTGTGTTCTCGAAGATTGATTTGAGATCGGGCTACTACCAGTTGAAGGTTGTAGAAGAGGATGTCAAAAAGACCGCTTTTAGGACAGGTATAGACATTATGAGTTCTTGGTAATATTATTTGGGCTTACCAACGTGCCTACAACTTTTATGGACCTAATGAACCAAATTTTCTAGCCTTACCTATACCAGTTTGTGGTGGTTTTTATAGACGACATCTTGGTGTACTCATGCTCATAGGAGGAACACGATTACCACCTACGAGTTGTCCTTCAAATTTTAAGAGAGATGAAGTTTTATGCCAATTTTAGTAAGTGTGAGTTTTGGCTTTTAGAGGTAGCGTTTTTGGGTCACATTGTCTCTACGGGTAGGATTCGTGTTAACCCTCAAAAAATCCAGGCAGTAGTTGAATGGAAACCCCATTGGAATATCTCAGAGGTCCGTAGTTTTCTTGGACTTATCGGGTATTATAGGCAGTTTGTCAAAGGTTTTTCGGTCATAGCGGCACATATGACCAAACTCCTACAGAAAAAAGTCATTTTAAAGTAGAATGAGATGAGACAACAAAGTTTTGAGCAGTTGAAGGCGTATCCTACAGAGATCCCGGTGTTGACGTAACCCGAGCTAGAAAAAGATTATGTAGTTTTCAGTGATGCCTCATTGTGTGGGTTAGGTTGTGTTTTGATGCAAGAGGGTAAGGTTATGGCTTACACCTCGAGCCAGCTTAAGCCACATGAGAAGAATTACCCCACAAATGATTTGGAATTGGCGGCAGTTATCTTCGCCTGAAAATTTAGAGGCACTACCTCTATGAGGAGAGATGTTATATCTATACGGATTATAAAAGCTTGAAGTATCTTCTCACTCAAAAAGAGTTGAATCTGAGGCAAAAGAGATGGATTGAGTTGTTGAAGAATTATGACTACATCATAGAGTATCATTCCGGTAAGGCCAATGTGGTGGCTAATGCTTTGAGCCGAAAGTCTATGTCGGACTTGAGGGCGTTGTTCGCTCGATTAAGGATGACCGAGGACGAAGGGTTGCTAGCCTAACTTCTTGTAGAACCTACCTTGATACAAGAGATAAAAAAGATGCAAGTTATGGATGAGGACCTTGTGGCCAAGATTGAATTATTTCAAATGGGTTGAAGAACTTGACTTCGAGGTATGATATGGTATATTTTTGTATTTTAAGGTTCGACTATGTATTCCAGTATTGGAGGATCTTCGGGACTGTATCCTAAGAGAGGCACGCGGTAGCCCATATACCATACATCCCGGGAGTAACAAAATGTATCAGGATCTTCGTTCTTTCTATTTGTGGCCAAGCATGAAAAGAATATATATGAATTTATGACCAAGTGTCTTGTGTTTCAGTAAGTATTGGCGGAGTATTAGGTTTCTTCAGGTTTGCTTCATCCCATTTAGATTCCTCGGTGGAAGTGGGATAGAGTGACAATGGATTTTTTTACGGGTTTGCCGTTAACCCAGAGAAAACATAATGCGATTTGGGTGATTGTGGATTATTTGACCAAGTCTGCTCACTTCTTGCCTGTACGTATGGATTTTACCCTTGAACGGTTGGCTAGATTGTACATCAAGAATATTATAAGACTACATGGAGTACCGTCATCGATTATATCCGATAGGGACCCTCGTTTCACTGCTAAGCTTTGGAAAAAGATTTATGAAGTGTTAGATACCAAGCTACATTTCAGTACAGCTTTTCATCCTCAGATCGATGGTCAATCTGAGTGAGTCATCCATATCTTAGAAGATATGCTCCGGTGTTGTATTATAGATTTTGAAAAGAGTTGGGAGGAGCAGTTACCGTTGATTAAGTTTGCCTACAACAACAGTTTTTATTCAAGTATCAAAATGGATCCCTTCAAGGCCTTGTATGGGCGTAAGTGTAGGACTCTTCTTTGTTGGAAAGAGTTTAACGAGAAGAAGATTGTGGGGTCAGAGTTGTTTAAACAAACCAAGGAAAAGGTCCAGATTATTAAAGAGGGGTTACAAGCGATATTTGATCGTCAAAAGGCTTACGCGGATCAGAAGCGCAAGCACATCGAATATGAGTTCGATGACAAGGTTTTTCTCAAGGTGTCACCGTGGAAGAGAGTCATCCGCTTTGGGCGAAAGGGTAAGCTGAGCCCGAGATTTATTAGACCATATGAGATTATTGATAGAGTTAGACTTGTAGCTTACTGGTTAGCCCTGCCACCTGAGATGACGCGTATCCATAATGTGTTCCACGTATCAATGTTGAGGCGGTAACGTTTGGATCCTTCACATGTGGTTACGTTTAAAGAAATCGAGATTAGTCATGATCTGACATACAAAAAATAACCAATAAGAGTGCTTGACATGGGGTTAAAAAGCTTCGCAACAAGTGTATACCCTTAGTAAAGATGTTATGGAGAAACTACGGGGTTGAGGAAGCCACGTGGGAAGTTGAGAAGAATATGGAGCTGTTTTGCCCGCACATGTTCCCTAAAGGTAAATTTTGAGGACAAAATTTTCTTAAAGGAGAGGAGAGTTGTAACGACCTGGATTTCAAAATTCGAGGGTTGAATTAATTCAAGAGTTGAGCCTCGTTTTGGGCCAAAATTTCAAGTCTTGAGTGTATATTCAAGCCTAATTTGGTGTTGGGTTTGTTGTTGGGTTTTGCTGGAGGGGTAATAGAGTAATTCCTCCCTCAAGCATATGAAAAAGATAGGGGAAGGAATTAATTTATGCGGAGGGTGTAAGGGAGTGAGATCACATTGTCTCCACCTTTTCTATCTTCCTTCCCCCATTGTTGAGGTGTGAGTGTCAACTTAAAAGAGTGATCTTTGTAGTTTAGAGTGGGTACCCGAATTAGGGCTTAAAAGAAGAGGTTTCAGCATCAAAGGATCTATCATTTGAGGTAAGAATGTCAAAGGTTGAAGTTGATGAAAACCTTGGGGTTTTGTGAAGAAGAACGGGATTGAGGAGTTTAATCTCATCTTTGGTTATGTTAAACCTTCTTTAGTTCTCTTTTACCTCTTGGCAGTGTTGTAATTCGTTTTACAACATTTGGGTGTAGTTAATGAGCTTAGCGAGCACTCTAAAGCTCAAGGAAAATGGAAGGCTTGAAGCTGGTGGAAATCAAGGTTTGTTGGTGTTTTGAAGAAGGTTAGTACACTTCCAATTCCTTGTTTTCTGCATATCATAAAGATGATTGCTTTGTATACCATTTTAATGATTTAAGTATGCTTGAATGGTCTTATTGGGTGTTAATGGCAAAACTTAAAATTGATGTAAATAATTCATAAAGTTGGTAGAAACTGACCCTAAACACCTTATATAAGTTGTAGGTTAAGTTTTAGGGGTTATCCAACTGATT
This sequence comes from Hibiscus mutabilis, assembly GCA_019671005.1. NCBI lineage: Eukaryota > Viridiplantae > Streptophyta > Magnoliopsida > Malvales > Malvaceae > Hibiscus > Hibiscus mutabilis. Next base: position 54,409,957 of record CM033720.1, read on the forward strand.
TGGAAGTTTAAGGTGAGAATTTCGAACCCCGGGCCTAGAAATCTAGGTTCACGTACCGGTACTGGTATTTCAGTATCGATACCCCTCTCTAGAGAATGAGTCGAGCTATGAATGGCGTACAGGTATGGGTTCCCGAGTATCAGTACCCCTTGCTTGTTAGGAATTCCAGTAGCGTTTTGGCGTACCGGTATGCTATGAGGCGTGTTGGTACCACTGTTCTATTGCCTGAAGAAGGCTTTTACGTACTGGTATAGGTAGGTAAGGGTACTGGTACGGGTGAGAATCGGTACGAGGTGATTCACGTACCAATAACCAGTACCGATACGGAGATGGGCGTATTAGTACGCCTTGAGAATTTATTTCTTTCGAACCTAAAATGAGTATCGGTACCCATGGAGGAGTATCGATACCTATAGGGGAGTACCTATACCCATATAAGAGTACCGGTACTCACTAGGCAACCTGCCCAAGAAATTTGAGGTTTCGTTCGGGGGTTTCATAATTCAAGGTAAAGGTCCCTAGAGGTATGAAATGAGTTGTAAAATTGAGAAATTGGATGTCGAACCCCATATGTGAATAAATAAGAATAAAAGGAGACTTAAACGTGAGTAAACCTTATAATGGTTAAAGTTTTTGATGTATTGTTATGGAAATGTTGATTCGTGCCGTGTGTGCACTTGAATTGATGGGATCTGGATACCCAAGAAATGTGTTGCAATATCGTGGTAACTTAAAGGGATGGAGGTTACCGATGCTATGTGACCCAGGCCTCATCCATATGTGATCGAGGGATGATTTCGAGCAGGGTGTATGTTACGATACTGCATGACCCGGCCTCACTCAGGGTATATGTTCTGATGTTGCGTGACCCAGCCTCACCCAGAGTGTATGTACCGATGCTGCATGACCCGGCCTTACTCTTGTATAGTATAGTATGGTATGGTATGGTATGTGGGCCTTGTGAGCCCTTAACTGTTTTGATAATTGAATTGATGATTGATCATGTTGATCATATGTGTTTAGGCAATCTAAGTAGCGCCACTTGATATTCTTGATTGCTTAATCATTGTTTGACTACTTGCTTATGTTTATGATCTGCATGAAGCATAGTAGAATAGAGGTGTATCCATTGAGCTTTCGAGCTCAGCGTTTGGAATTGTTATTTCATTACGCAGGTCTTTAGGTTGCTGCATATTTGCAATGAGTCATCGGAGTAGGACTTCAGCACATCAATATGTGAAGAGTACAGTACTAGATTTGTAGGGGCAATGTATTCATATAACCCTTATGTTTTGTATCTGTAACTTCTATTGATTTATTTTCCATATCGAATCTTTTAAATTATTATATTTTAAATTGGAGCTCCCAAGTAACGTTTGAAATTGTACAACTCTTTTTAAATTATTATGGATTATGAAACTTGAATTTGAGTTAAACTCACTCGCAAATTTTTATAAATGGGTTTGGGCTTAAGGCCCAATGTGACACTGAGTTTAGGGTGTTACAATGATAGTATATTGTGGATGTTTTTATTGTTTAGATCAATTCCACCTGTTAAACTTGGATTTTCAATCACTTGATGTTTTACTGCTTTCTCGGGTTTTCATGGGGTTCAGTCCAAACAATTCTTCAGCTAAATAAATAGTATTATTTTAAAAAATATATTTTATATATCATAATATTATTGTTAATATGATCCATATATCATAATATTAATGATTTTAAATATAATTTAACTTTTATAATATAATGTCTAAAATTTTATCCTTTCAAAAGCAATTTTTAACATCAATATCAAATAGTTATATCTTAAACTAAACTTTCTCCCAACAATTTTCAGAAACACTTTCATACAGTACACTTTAAAAGTACTTTTCAATAGTAATGCCAAACTGACCCTCAAAAATACGATTGACTAAACAAATTTTGCTCCTATATAGCCGAAACAAGTGTCATTCTCATAAATAATTTAGGGCAGATGTTATCTTGTTAAATACCTAAAAAAACATATTATTCGAGTAAAAATGTCATATAGTTCAATGCTATTTAACCCTATATTTAATAAATCTATGAAAAAAACACATTATATCATAAAAGAGTACTAGAAACTGTTTAAAATATAAAATAAGTAAAAACTGTATATTGTTTGAAAATTTTCGATTCACTAATAATCAGAACCTATAGACGAATCGGTATATAAAAAGGGTAAACAATACCATTGGTCATTAAACTATCCATGTTTTTTTTGTTTTGGTCACCAAATTTTCGATTTACTGATGTTACTTTTTTCCCCTTATTTTGGTTACCAATCTATTGCTTCTGTCCTGATTTGGTTACTAAACTACTCCCTCCGTCCCACTCAATATGTCCATTTTGTATTTTAAAATTGTCCCACTTAAAATGTCACATTAAAAAAATCAACAACTTTTAAAAGACATATTTCCCTTTATACCACTCAAGGATAAAATTATTGTTTCAATTATTTTACATCACCTTTTTTACACAAACTTTTTTTTCTTAAAACTACATGAAAAATCAACAATGTACGTTTTAAATGGGACGGAGGGAGTATTATTTTTTTTTGTGGGGTAGTGACCAAAATAAGAAAAAAACGTAATATTAGTGAGGATTTTACTAAAAATAATAGTTTGGTGACCGAAATAGAAAATCAAAAATAGTTTAGTGACTAATGGTATTGTTTACCCAAAAAATTAATGATAATGCATCTAATACTTTAAGCATAATGAAGGAGCAGTGGAACAAAAGTAGATTAAACAAGAGGCGATGATGTTGTTCACGAACACATATATTTAAATCAAATATTCTGCAAATATGGAAACGAGAAAAAAGAGATTGAATTCATCAACTTTCCTGGAGCCCAGCCGAAGCCGAAGCCGAAGCCGAAGCCGAAACAAGCCTTTCAACGGCAACCTTTTCGACATCGCGACGGACCCCGATGTCCGACACCAATCGGCTAAAACAATACATCCCATAACCAACAGCAGTCAGGCCAGTAAAGCTAGTGGTCAAGTACCTTAACGGCGAAGAAACAATGGCGCTAGCAGCCGCTAGAAACGACGTCGCTTGCCCACTCCGACCAACGCTGATCCTCGTGATCACCAGCAGCCCGGTCTTACAATAGACGGCGAAGTCTTCACAGTTGTTTTTGAAGAGATTGTAAACGCCGAAACCGTTGTGGAGGAGGTAGGAAGCGCGATGAAGGACTTGGGATGATGGATCGGAATCAGCGATTGTACAGGTTCCTCCCCTGGGTTTAGCGACAAAGGAGGCTGGCGAAACGGCGTACTGGAATAGGTATAAGTCGCCGCCCGCTAAGAAGCAATCTAAGCAGGAAGAAATAACGCCGCAGCTACTCGATTGATCGCCGCAGCTACTCGATTGATCGCCGCAATTACGGCAATTACGAGACTCTGGAGGCGATGAACTGAAAATTATACGATCCAAGAAGGTTCCGGTACTGATTTCTCGACCACCTTGGGATTGAGTGAAATGGATCACCTTTCCCTCGCCGATATAAATCCCTAATTTTATTAACATTGAAATCTCATCAATCGATCAAACAAACAAATAAGAAAAACGAAGAAAGGGGAGAAGAATCGAACCGTGATGCGCATAGATGTAGGCGTATCTCCAGGAGTAAATGTGATCTCCAGGCTTCAATTCTTCTCTGGAAATCTTGTTTGAGAAAACTCCCATTTTCATTTCTCAGTACTCAACTGAATACCAAATTCTTCAGCCTTTCCCCTTTTCTCGTTAATAGATATAAATAAATGTTTAATATAATTATGTTTATTTTATTGACCCGATCCTTCCCTTTTTTTTCTTCACCCATAAGGCATACCTTACCCACTAAGCAAACTAACGTCCATTGATCTGCTTCCACGTGGCATTTATTTAATACTTTTTTATTCAATTTAGATTAAACTGAAATAATCAAAGTAAAATCACTAATATTACTATTAAAAACATATTTCCCAAATTAACACATAATTCTGAATAATTTCTAAAATATACCATTTTTGGACACTTAGGGTTAGGGATGATAAATGGGGTGGACGAGTGCGGATACTTAAGATAGTAAAGTATACTTAGTTTAGAAGTTTAACCACTCTAAATTATTGTACAATTTTTTATTCTTAACTTGTACTTTCATCAAATTTTATAAAGTCAATTCACTCAGATTGTATCGAGCCCAACATATCAACAAATGGTTTTAAAATGATAAGAGAATATTTTAGGTGAAATTGTAGAACACATTACACTTTTAAGGAGAAAGTTCAAGTTTAAAAATTATACACAACATTATTGAGAAGACTAACCATGGATATTATACATTTTTTACATAGAATTTTATAAATAAACAGCAGCTGCAGACAATATCGTATCGTTCGATATTAGTTCTCCGAACAGGAATGAGATATGGTATTTTTGCCACCCAATCGGCTACACAATTACAATTACGTGGAAAAACGGATAATATTCATCCTAGGAGACACGAGTTTAAATTATTTTGTCTACAAAAATGTATACACATTGTCAAAGGGTTAAGAATATGTATAAACATATATTACTTTATAACACCTTTAGACTATTAAAAAAACAAATAAGCTCTAAAACGCTTAAAAAGTAGTAATCGTTTTAATATAATTAATATATGGAATAACTCGTGGACGTGTAAATAATATTTACTTTTATAATAAAATATATAGTTTGTTTAAATAGTAATATAAGAGATACGATATTAAAACATTAAATGAAACAAAATACTTTAAGTTATAATTCAAAAGACTTTTAAACGACGAAATAAATACAAATATAATATGCACAAAATTAAAATGAAATAGAATAATTAAAATTGTCTTTCATAACATTTTTAAAAGATATTTTATAAAAATATTATTAGGCTGGATACTATCAATCAAAAAATGTCAAGAGGGAGTAAATTGGCTCTTAAAGAAAATTGGTGGAAGCAACAAAAAATTAAAACTTTGCAAATGGTTTATAATGGTTCGACTTCTAAACGAAATTTACATCTACTATCTTAGTTTATCACGGATTTTTCTAAATCCAATCAACTTGAAATTGAACCTTTGAGGACAAGGTTTAACCTTACACTCCATAAGATTTATACCCAAAAAATTAAGAATACAAGCTTAAGATTTCTACCCATTAAACTCAAGGCATAAAATACACAAACATAATTGAATATACACATATTTCATAACAACAATTTACTTATAGTTGTTTCTTATTTGATTAACAAATAAAATGACATATAAAGACATGATTATATTCAATACTTGTTTAAATAGTTTATTAATTATCAATATTTTGTATCTATTGGTATTAATTAAATTATGAAAATTAATTTTTAATATAACATTATTAAGAATATTTGAAGGACTTATATATTAATTTCTTATTTATATAATTATTTTTAACACAATTTGATTAATTATTAAATTTGAATTATATTTGAAGCATATGTATTAAACTTATATATTTGAAGGAAAAAAAATTATTTAAATTATATATGAGAATATGTTTTACTTCAAAATATATATTTAGGTTACTTGTATACTTTTTACAATTATTAAAGATAAACTAGTCTTTACAACTCTTATGTTAAATCCTCCAACTCAAAAAGCACCATTTTAGACTTTTAGTAGCTTTTTCAACTTAGAGATTTCACCCTCAATATGTTGCTTCAATCATTTGTTTACCAAACATCTAAATTAGCGAATTTGATTGGTCAAACTTTTAAAAATAGTTTAAACCTCTAATTTTGACTCAAACGTTGTTTAACAAACATGGTCAAATTATTATTATTTATTTTATTAGTAAATTTGTGTTGAATACTTAAACATTAAGAGATAAGAGAGTTTTTTATGTATTGTAAATAATATTTTATGATAAACAATATTGTTTTAGAATTTAAACTTATGTATATGTGCAATTATAATTTATATTATCATACACGAGAGAATTAAGATGTAATTACATAAGAATGTGATTAATAAGATAATAATTATATTTTTTCATGTAATTATGCTATGATGTCTAACATACTTATTATTTTTTTATATAATCATATGTATTCAACTCATTAACTGATTAACTCGAGTTGAATATTGTAAAGGTCTATTTTTATGGGTAACCCTATCAACCCAATTTACTATATTTATAGTCAAAATTTAAATCATAATATTAAATCAAACTAAATCATAACAAAAGTATTTTATTTAAAAAATTAAAACAAATATTAAAAATATGAAATAAAAATAAAATAAATAAGCATAAACAAACTTCTCGTTGAACAGTTCACGAACGGTTCATTAAATGTTCGGTTTATTTACGACCCTAGTTGTTGATTATTTTTAGTCGATATAAAATTGTAAATGTGTTTATTTTTTTCACATTTACTCGGACTATTTTGGGGAATAATGCACACCCAAATAATATTTTGGATTTTAGGGCACCTTTGTGTATATTTTGAGATCTGCAGCAAATTTTACAATGCAGGGTGAAGTCGTCACCTGCAGATGGCGACTTAGGTGAAGACGTCATCTGCAAGTAGCGACTTTCCCTTGATTTATAATAGTTTAATATTTTTTCTTATCGATTCAAAATAAAATTAGGGTAAAGTCGCCATCTGCAGATGACGTCTTCACCCTACAATATAAAATTTACCATAGATTCTAAAATATATTCAAAAGTACTTTATTTTCTCATATATTCAATCTATTTGAATTATATATCCAACTAATCACATTTTCTTGTGTAATAAATATGTCAATCCAAGTTTTTAGAGACGGAATTAAATTACAAGAAAAAGAAACTACTTAAAAATGGATCGAGTAGAATAAAAAAAGTCGAGGAGTACACGTGGCCGTAAAATAGGGCGTTGGATTGGGGTAATTGAGGCTGTAAAATGTTGAAAAAAATTACAGTGATAGGCTACAATTTGTTTGTTTGTCAGAACTTTGAAACAGCTTTTTAGGTCTTCTTTTTTTACCTTTTCTACCCCTTTTTACGTTTTGAACTTTTATTTAACTGCATAAAAATAACCTGCCTTCAATATTTGCACACGCGCCATTGCGACTGGAATTTCCGATTACATGAGCCCAGTTTTACCCTAAAACTATTAAAAAAATTAAAAGCACTAATTAATTTTTTGAATAAAAAACACTAATTAATTATTTTTAGAACAGGTAAAACAATTGAATAAAATTTACAAACCCACCACTTGATTTAAATTACTCTATATTCTACTAAAACTGTCATATATTAATATTTTTATTAAAATTTTTAATTTTGACTATTTTTAAAAAAATATTTTAATCAATTAAAATTGATACAATATATTTAAAAACTACTTCACTGAAGGTTTATAATATATATTTTTATTAATAATAAATTTTAAATAATAAAAAGTTAAAATTAATAAATTGACAAAAAAAATTAATATGTGACAATTTTAATAGAACATAGAGACCAAAATTTATAGATTTTTATAGAAGATAAAACTAGATATGATTTGATATTTAAATGAGGGAATTTCTTAAAATTATTTTTAAAAACAATTAGGTAAACAATTATGAATACTCTTATTTTATTAATTAAATTAAACATGTTATTAAATCATTAAAAGATTACGTTTTAACTAATCAATTTTATGAACATCTTTCTACGCAAAGAAAAAAATTCATGAATATCTAAAACTTACCAAAATAGATAAAAAAAATAAACAAAAAAAAAACAAAAAATAAGCGTACGTTAAGACGCTCTGAAAAGGCGCGTAGGGTAACGCAACGGGTGCGTTGCAATTCCTTATAGTTTGGAACGTCCCCCCAAACTGCTCTGCTTGCGTCCATGCAAAACTCTCTTCTTCTTCTTTTTCCTTTGAAACAACCCCCCAGCCCCACCCCCCCACAAATTCTCGTCAGTAATCACTCTCTAAATAACAGAAAAAACAGGAAGTGAGTGAAATCTTTGCAGTTTTTAGTACTGGGAATTATAATTAATCACCATGTCGGTTCCATCGGCGGTAACGGTGGCGGCTTCGCCGGCGTCATTGTACGTTGGGGACTTGCACCCCGACGTATGTGAACAGAATCTCATCGACACTTTCTCAGACTTCAAGAGCTTGGCCTCTGTCCATGTCTGTAGGGATTCTTCTACGGGGAGATCTCTTTGTTATGGCTATGTAAACTTTATTTCTCCTCAGGATGGTATGCCAGATTTCATATTACCTTCTCTTACATCTCTTTTTTTTTGTTTGTCCCCCCCCCCCAAATTATTCTGTGTTTTTGTTCCGTTCTTCTTCTTTTAATGTGATATATTTAGGGTTTGGGATTTTGTCTTTTGATTTGATATTCGATAATTTCGCTGTTTGATCGATTTCGAAAGCTCTATTGAGATCCATGTTTAATGCTTATCTAGGTTTCGATCAATTAAAATATACTAATATTCTAAAGAGTAATCATCTTTATGTTACCCTCACCAGATTCAACTCAAGAACTTTTGTTTTCTGGTATAGGAATTATTATGTTTGATTGTTATTGATTCTGTTAAACCTTGGTTTGATTTATTCAAAATTAATCATTTATCTTCCTCCATGACTGTGTTGGAGATCTAACAATGGTATTTTCAATTTTATCAAAGTTAGTTCCATGAATTCGGAAAATCAAAGCCCATACTCATAATCGAATATGTGTAGCACAAAATGAAGAATCGGTTAACACATAGGCTTTCTGGTCTTTAAACTTGTTTAGATCACACAAAAAACACTAGTATAAATTAAGGAATTACTCCATTATCATGAGTATCCTGCTATAGTTAAGTACTTTATGATTGGCTTTTGTATGCTTATTTTTTGGTTGAACTTTTTACATATGATGTCTTTAAATTGTTATTCTTTTTTCCTCTTCTGATATGATTTGGTTCAACTTTTTATATATGGTGTGTATAAAATGTTATTGTTTTTTCCTCTTCTGATTTGACTAGCACACCATGCTATTGAGGCGAAGAATCATACTTTGCTGAATGGGAAAATGATGAGGGTGACGTGGTCACTTCGAGATCCTGATGCAAGAAAAAATGGGGTTGGAAATGTGTTTGTCAAGGTTCAAATCTTCCCATTCCTTTTAATAGATATATTAATTAAGAATTCATTCTGTTTTTCCTTTATTAGAATTTTGAATATGAAATGCATTTGGTGTATATGTTCATATCAGAATCTGAGTGATTCCGTTGATAATGTGGGACTGCAAGAGTTATTCCGCCAGTTTGGAAATATATTATCTTGCAAAGTTGCAACCTTTGAGGATGGGAAGAGTAAAGGTTATGGCTTTGTTCAGTTTGAGTCAGAGGGATCAGCATATGCTGCTATTGAGAAGCTTAATGACACCATTGTTGGGGATAAGCAGATGTATGAATATTCTTAACACAATCTTCCATGTATTGATGTTTTGATTCTCTGCTCTCATTTCGGAATTGTAACACTGTTTCTTTTTGGCTCAGATATGTTGGGAAATTTATGAAAAAGAGTGAACGGGTTTTGCCAAGTCCTGATGTCAAATATACAAATTTGTATATCAAGGATTTGGATTCGGATATCACAGTAGAGACTTTGCAAGAGAAATTTTCCAAGTTTGGGAAAATTGCTAGCCTGGTTGTAGCCAGGGATGAAAATGGAGCCTCAAGAGGTTTTGGCTTTGTGAACTTTGAAAATCCAGATGATGCTAAGAAGGCGATGGAAGCGATGAACGGATCACATTCTGGTTGTTTTTTCTATCCCTTTTTTAGCCTTAATTGATTTCAGTAACTAACTCATACGCTTATATTCTGGTCTATGGTTGTATTTGCATTGATTAGGCTCAAAGGTTATATATGTAGCAAGGGCACAGAAGAAAGCAGAACGGGAGCAAATACTGCGTCATCAGTTTGAGGAAAGACGAAAAGAGCAGATCATGAAATATAAAGTATGCCTGAAGTAATTCATTATCGTGATTTCGTAACTGTTTATGCCATTTACCATTTTTGCATTCGTATCCATATTTCAGGCTTCAAATGTTTATGTGAAGAATATTGATGATGAAGTGACTGATGAAGAACTGAGAGAACACTTTAGTCAGTGTGGAACCATTACTTCTGCAAAACTTATGCGAGACAACAAAGGACTAAGCAAGGGTTTCAGATTTGTCTGTTTTTCTTCTCCTGAGGAGGCTGCTAAAGCTGTGAACACATTTCATGGTATGTTAAATTTATCTTAAAGAGTCGCTTGTACCTTGCATCTCAAGCTATTTTGCATATGTTGGATTGGTACCTATTGAAGTTGTTGATGATTTCACTATCATTTTAAGGATACATGTTTCACCACAAGCCATTGTATGTTGCTATTGCTCAAAGGAAGGAGGATAGACAAGCACACTTGCAGCTTCAGTATGCACAGCAAATGGCTGGAATAGCAGGGCCTTCCACAGCTATTTACCCTGGAGGATATCACCCGCTTTACTACACAGCTCCAACCAGCATTGTTTCACAAGTACCTCCACGGCCGGGGGTGATGTACCAACCTTTAGGTTTGATGCCAGGATGAAGGGTCAATGGTTTTGCACCGCCAACCAGACCAACCTTTCAATCACTGCCTATGGTATTTATTCATCCTCAAGTTATTTTATTGACATGTACCATTCCATCAGCATCTAAACTAATATATTAGCGGTTCAATCTCTATTCCGATACTTACTTTGTGCTATAGGTTACCGGTAATCCAAGACAAACTAGGCCAAACCGGGGTCGGATGAATGGACATGCTCTTTTGTAGGGTGGTTCTCACTCTGTCCCGTATGTGCCACAGCTGCAACCACCGCAGGGTGGTTCTCACTCTGTCCCGTATGTGCCACAACTGCAACCACCAAATCAGACGATCATTTCTTCCAAGGATTAAAGTAACCTACAGGTTGTTTTTCTCTCCTCTCCTTTTTCCTTACACATTGTATTTGATCCCTTTGTTCACCTTTACGCTTGTTCAATCAAGATATCTGATTACATCTTGCTCGATATCTGATTACATTTTGCTTGATATCTGATCCCTTTAAGTTACTGCAGCGGGGTGGGCAAGCTAAGTATGTACCAAATGGCCGTGACCGAGAGGTGAACAAAGGGTCCAGAGTCCCACAGGCAGCTTCGAATTCCATTGCAGCCGTATCACAAAGGTCTGAGATGCTGAGTAGCATGCTTGCTGCCGCTTCCCCTGATCAGCAAAAGACAATACTTGGTGAACGACTCTACCCTTTTGTTCAGAAACACCAGGTGATTGCCATAGAATTTAGTGACAAATGATCTTTCAATACACATAAACATACACATATTTGATCTGCAATGAATGCATTGGTGTTGCAGCCTGATCTGGTTCCAAAAATCACTGGGATGCTGTTAGAGATGGACAATGCAGAACTGCTACTTTTATTAGAGTCTCCAGAATCTTTGGCTGCCAAAGTGGAGGAAGCTGTGGAGGTTCTCAAGCTCTCAAATGCAAATGCTAAGGTCAAGATGTTATTCATCCCAGTTTCCTCTCTGCCGAAGTTGCTGTCAACTGAAGCCTTTAAAAAAGGGGCATTCAAAAATAAACAACCATTAGATTTATTGATTTTCAAATATTCTGAAATTTCTTATGGTACTCTTTCAGTTTTTAGTTATTTTCTCATTACTTTACTCTCTCTTTACGGTCTTTTCACTTTAGATGATTTTAGTTTTGAGCATTTCCTTGATGTTACTTTTTTTTTTCTATGTTTGCCCATTGCATAGCCTCCCGACTCTCTTTTAGAGTCCTTGAGTAAAGGGGCCCGACCCCCTCTCGAAGGGGCGAGGGTCGCTTATGGAGCCAGCGTCGCACCATACTTGAAATATGGCGCGTGTCCCTTGCGAATGAGATACACTTTTCCATAAACATCTAGGTCTAACCTAAGTAGTAAAATAAATATCACTTGCAGTACCTATTTGATTCTGAATGTCCAACTGTAGTGCTCCTAAAATACCATTCCCTCTCCTTACCAGTTCTGCGTAAGCTCCAATAAGGAAAATATTGTTTCTAGAATTCAGTGGCTCAAAGAAAGAAATAAGAGCCCTCCCCTTTTCCACCCAAGAAGAGAAAAGGAAATAGAATTAAGAATATCATTAGCTTGGAAGATGCTAGATCGATGAATGACAAGCTTTTTGCTAAATTTAAAGAAGAGGAAGTCTGTAAAAAATGAATCCAAGCAAATCTCTCGACTAGATGACATGTCTCCCAAACCAGATTGCATGTCTCTACTTTTCTACCAAAAATTTGGGCCAATCTTTTGTCAAATTTAGACCATAAGCTTTATGCAATGTGAACATGTTCTGATTTTCACTTCCTCGTGCCGAGTAGACATATTACCAATAATGTTGTATGAGCTCTTACACCACAGGAGCCAAGCCAGAAGAATGAATAAAAAAGGGTTGTTTTGCTCTTAAACTTAACATGTAGAAAACACATGATAGGGTTGACAGGTGTTTTATTGAAAGAAATGATGCTAAAGCTAGTCTTTGATGCAAGATGGGTTAATATCATCTTAGGGTGTATAAAACTACCGAGCGATCACTTCCAAAGATCTAAGTATGAGGAACAAAATTGAGGTAAACATTTACATACAAGATCTTTCTCGTCTCTTAACAACATCAAGATGATCTAGTGTACTATATTTTGGTCTCTCGTCTCTTGATGATACTTGGTCAATTGTTTTTGCAGCTCTTTCTGAGATCGTTCAATCATTTCCATCTTTTCATCCATGACTTTATTTCTCAAATTTGTTGGCACCAATTTTCATGGAACCCTCATTAATGATTTGAACTATGAATGTTAATTTTTTTTTAATGCAATGCAATGTTTTATTGGAATATAAATATGTATGCAACAAAGTATTGATTCCAAAAGTGATCACCATAGAACAATTTTTATTACATAAAAACATTCGATACATTAGATATTAGATTTTTACAAATAATGTTGACCCCTTAACACCTTGGTTCTTCATCTAGGAGCCAAGTTCGCTCCTCTTCATGGCATAATGTTGGATCGACATTCTGTCTCGATTCTGTTACCTACAAATTTAGTTTCGACTCTTCTTTGTCTCTACCACTTTAAGTGTTGTGATGGGTGACTCTGGAAAGAAATGCTTCCTAATCTGATTAGTGCATCTTCTATATATTGTCCCACGATCGTGTTTTTTTCTACACGATCAAAACTCCTTTTCATATATGAAAGTGTTCTATATTGATGACCACTTGCAAATCAACATCTTATGCAAATGTAATGCAAGTGAATGAATAATTAACATATTATGATGATGTCATGCAATTAAAGTGCAAATGAATGTTCTATGCTAATGTGATACAAAAATTAAATGCCAAAAGAACACACAAATTAGTGTAAATAGAATAATAAAAGAAATGATAGAAAATAATCTTTCAAATTAAAAATCTTACCTAACATGTTTTCTACCCAATGAGCATTCTGTACGAAAAAATAAGTCTTACCCCATCATGATATCTACTCGTATGCTTATACTCGAAAAAAAGTAAATCATATCTATATGATATCTAGTTCTCTAGGTGATAACTCGATAAAAGTGGTATAATTTATGTCTTTATCTGTATGATATCTAGTTCTCTAGGGTTTTCACATGGCTCTAATAAAGTAGGTTCTTATGATTCTCTATATGAAGGTTGAGTTCTAAAAGAGTACCTAGATTGTCGTAGTTGTCCCTTACTAAAGGTAGCAAGGCCCTCGATCATCACTCATTATAGGCTCATTTCAATCGAGTTAAATTTAGGGGACTCACTTTCCTATGTCTACATGGAGAACCAATATTCTCACGAAAACATAAGACATATGAGCCCCAAATAAACTTGCTAGGCCTACACGGAGAAATAATATTCTCACGAAAGCAGTAGTATTTCCACCCACTTAAACGAATGGGTCGAAGCTCGGGTATAGAGTTTATGTTATGCCAAATTTTAAAATGCGTAAAATAAATTAGCATCCATAAATGGATATTAAATTAAATGAAACTGAAATTTCCAATTATTTAGACGAAGGATAATCGACTTGTGGCTTGATTCTCAATTTTTTTTTTGTAAAAATAAAAGATTTTGTCCCCAAAGGAGTCGACAAATTATGATAACCATAATTACCCTCAAAAAAAATTTATTTACTTGTATTTTCTGAAAATCCCAATTTATTTGGAAACCCGATTTTGAATTTTAATAGATGGAAAAAAAATAGTCGCCACCAAGCAATTGGGTTAGGTAGACTAGACGCGAAAAGATAATTAGAGAAAATTGCGTTTTTAGGACTCGGGAGTCGATTAGGTGTGAGGAATGTTTTGCATCCCTACCACGCCCAAAATTAGTACCTAGCTGATTACCTCTCGTATTAATATTGGAATTTGTAAGTTCAAATTTAATTTAAATTAAAGTCCATTTATGAATGCGAGTTCATTTTAAGGGTTCTATTATTTCGAGGAATAAACAAAGATCACCACCAATATATTTGGTACTAATCGAGTTTACCATCTAATAATGGATCACCATACCCTATGTTATTTTCGCATCAATTTGGCCCCTGAAGTAGTCAAATTGCATCATCGTTTGCCCCTTGACTGACACTCTAACCCTAATTTCTAAATCTTAAACCCTAAATCCTAATAAAAAATTATCAATCTAAAATGAATATGAAACATAAAAGTATTCCTAAACCCTAAACGGTGATGTAATTCGACTATTTCAGAGGCTAAATTGATACAAAAATATCATAGGGGCAAAATCAATAAATTAAGACTACTACAAGGAAAAAATAGCCCTTAAGTCATAATTTAAAGTTCGAGCATGCAACCTGAACAAAATATTAAAGAAAATATATACGCATAAACATAATAAAATAAAGGGTAAACTACATAAATGGTCGCCGGACTTTTAGGGCGGATTCATTTTGGTCACCGATTTTTTAAACTATTCGATAAAATCACCCAACTTTTAGTTCGATTTCAATATAGTCACTGAAATTTTAGTTTGCTTTCATTATGTCCTTCTCGTTACTTTATGTTAGAAGCTGACGTTAGTTTTCGTTTTTCCTTAATAAAAAATGGTAAACTACACCAATCATCACTCAACTTTCTTCTCACTCCTATTTTGGTCACTAGAGTTTAAAAATTTTCAATTTAATAATTTAACCTTCGAATTGTTCATATTTTGGCCACTCTCAAATGACATGTTTATACAAATAGAAAAATTCGATTAGTCCTTAAAAAAATATTCTGGTTAATTGGTAAATTCAGATTATTCAATTCTCGATCTTATATTGTACCAATTAAATCAAATAATCGATTAATCAGTTAACCAAAATATTTGATTCTGAAAATGGTTTTTTTTACTTTGTTTATTAAAATATCACATATGATAATATGATAAATTTAATAATTGTTCGGTTGTGATAAAAGCGTAAAAACAACTAGAAAGTCAAAAATTGAAAGTTCACACTTATTAATCCTACTCAGAGCCAAAACTTTTTTTTTTAAATCAGAAGAGTATTAAAATCACTAAACTATAAGATATTGTAATGCATAAAATTTAGAAATATTGTATATAATAGATCATATCGGTTAATCAATTTTGCTTAAAATTGTGAACCGTAACCGAATAGAAATAATTTATTTTAAAAATTTGTACCAAAATCAGGTTCGATTAATCCTTAAAAATTATTTTGGTTAGTTGCTAAAGTCATATTATTCAATTCTCGATCTTATATTGTACCAATTAAATCGGATAATCAATTGACCGGTTAATTGGACTATTTGATTCGAGTAATAAATTTTTTTACTTTGCCTATTAAAATATCAAATATGGTAATATGGTAAATTTAATAAGCAAAGTAAAAAAAATCATTACCTAATATTTTTTAAAGATTAATCAAATTTTTCTATTTGTATAACCATGTCATTTGAGAGTGGCCAAAATGTGAACAATTCAAAAATTAAGTTATTAAATTGAAAATTGTTAAATTCTAGTGACAAAATAGGTGTGAGAAGAAAGTTGAGTGATGATTGGTGTAGTTTACCCATTTTTTATTAAGAAAAAATGAAAACTAACGCCAACTTTTACCGGGAGGGACCGTAACGAAATCAAACTAAAAGTTAGGTGACCTTATCAAATATTTTAAAAGTACAGTGAACAAAATAAATCTGCCCTAAAAGTTCGGTGACCATTTATGTAATTTACGTTGAAGTAAAACATAAAGTAAATATATATATATATACATATACATACACACACGTAGATTAAATGCATGGGAATAATAATAAAGAATTTAGAGAGTCAAAATGCATGAATTAAGATACATAAAATTAGAAGATTTATTAATCAGATTGCCCAAGACCATGTATAATGCGGATCATATACCAGGATAGGTCACCACAAGATCGTAGGATTAGTGTGTAAACAAATAAAATTAAAAGCTCGAAATAAAATAAATGCAAAAAATGATAAATAACGGAATATGGACTAGAATGAAAGAATGTAAAAGTAAAGTTGCGAAATTAGATGAAATAAAGCTGAAAATTAAAGAGATTGCATGAATTAAAAGTATTAAAGACTAAATCAGTAATTATCTCGTAACACATAGAACGCGAAATTTAGTCGAATGTTGAAGGGCCTTCATTGGCTGCAGAAATCATTTTTGTACTCTGATTTTTAATTTCTTCCCTGTTTGTTTGTGCAGGTGGCGAATTGAGAGATTGGGACCATCTGCGTTGGCATTTGGTGAGTAGGGACCAACACAACATGATGTGTTATGGCCTATGAGCCATCCACGCCAACTCAGCACACACGTAGATTATTGCCAAGTCAACAGCAACAAATAGCAAGAAAGAAGGCACGTGAGAAGGAGTCAAGCTGATTAGGCTTGGTCGTTACAACTTACAATAGTTGCTATTAAAAAGGCACTAGAAGATAAAAGATAGAGGGAAGTTATGAAAATTGTGAAAACTGTTATCCTCTCTCTGTGTTTCTAATTCTCTCTTCTATTATCCTCTTTTTTTTTTTACTGTAATTTTTTGTTCTTTAATGAAATCCACCATGAGGATTTGAGTTCAAGACTGTTATTACTTGTGTTCATAACATTGATGCTTTCATTGAGCGATCCCTAAGCTATGGTGAATCACACAGAAGCAATCAAAGCACTGCAGGACACCTCAGCACGTCATGAACAACTGTTGGCTTCTCTGCAGGCACACTTCGAAGAGCAAAAACAGGTAAACAATAGTACCCAACGAACACTCCAGGATATAGCTCGTCAATTGGAAGTTATATCATCAAAACTGGGACCGACGTCCAAGGCATACATCGAAAATGAAGGATGGAGAGACTCAATCACAAACCCATACCATATGTTTGATGAATTGTCAAGACCAACATATAATGAAATTGTCGATCAATCCATTCAGGATACCAAGGGACATGATTTTCAAAATGAAGAAGCAACCATACAGGTTCGAATTGAGGAGATGGCTCCAGTGTTACCCACGACTAAGGTACAAAGTTTTACAAAATTTTTGCACCTTCGACACATTTATGTGGCTGATGCTCAAGGAAAAAGAGGTGTTGTTATGTTTTCCGAAGCATCTGGTTATTTAGTTTTGGCTCACATGTTACAAGAATTAGAGGGA
The DNA here is from genome assembly GCA_019671005.1 of Hibiscus mutabilis. Taxonomy (NCBI): domain Eukaryota; kingdom Viridiplantae; phylum Streptophyta; class Magnoliopsida; order Malvales; family Malvaceae; genus Hibiscus; species Hibiscus mutabilis. Next base: position 54,427,725 of record CM033720.1, read on the forward strand.
GCAAAACTGGTGTTGCGGGTTTCGGGGATGACTACTTTGAAAATAATCACTATGGATGTTGTCGAATATGTGCTTGAATTCAAATTATATGGAGCTCAATATTCAAAACAAAGAAAGACTGATCATAGCATTTGTTTTGATCCTCCGGGGAAAAACCATCTTTAAACTTGTAAGAGCATATTTATTTAGGAACTACAAAGGTTCGTTTCAGCACAGAGGACAAAGAGGTGTAAGTATGACAATGATATATGGTAGTAATCTCAATTAATTACCATAGTTTTGGTTGATGAGTGTAAATTTGGGGCTGTCGTGGTTGAAGGCAGTAAACACATAGCGAATCCTTTCTCTTTTAGAAGTATTGGTGCTTATGGAAAGCTTGAACGAATTATTTTGACAATGTTTACTAATGTCAATGAGTTTGTTAAGTGTGATTACCCATACAGGTTTAGACTACTGCTGATGGGGAAGTCTATTATCGATTTCAGTAGAAGTTTAGATGACATTGATTATCCATATACTCTTTATATCTTTCAAAATGATGAAACAGGGATCATGGCTTCTTCCAACATCATCAGGACAATGAAAAATCTCGTTGAAGATGACACATATCCTAAATTTGTCAATAAAATGCTTGTGCGACTTGAAAAAGCAATAGATGACACAATCTAAGCCCAATCAACTCTCCAGTCTTTTATATAGGAAATATGGATAAACATGGGGCTGTTTTCTAACAGAATTGAAGATAGTGGTGTTGTTTCCTCATGTTTGAACTGCTTCTTTGCTGGTGGCATTTTGTATCATTTCAAGTATGCAGTCAGCCCTGCTCTCATCATTGCAAAAGCACAAGGTGGAACTTGCACTCTCACAACTTCTGATCCGGATGATCTAGTGGTTCGTCGAGAAAAATACTTGCTCGAAAAGGGATTTGGTTTCTATAATGTTTTCAAGAACAATTGTGAGGATTGTGCAATATACTGCAAAATTGGGCTGCTTGTTTTTGATCCACGTTGTGGTTAAGCAATATCAATTATAGGTGGTTATCTTGCAATTGTGTTGTTAACTCCATTATGCCTTGTTAATACAAACATTTATGGTATGACAGTTACCACGGTCGGGGCATATTGGGCAAGTCCATACGCTGCTGATATCGACTTGATGAGGGAAGTAGTGTTAGTTTTACTGGAGACTGAGAATATCCGTGAGTTATTAGCAACATGTCCTGGTCAGATTTGTTTGACTTCCAGTTCTTGGAAATCCAATGGCGATGATCAATTAAATAGTATCACTGCTCATTTTGTTGACCATGAATGGAGGTTGGAGCAGAGGATTCTAAGGTTTAACCTTATATCTTGTCCATATGATAGCTTGTCTGTTGCAGATGAGATAGCATTATGGGTGGTTCAATGGAATATCGAACACAAGTTGTCCAGCTTTACGCTAGAGAATTTATCAAGTGATGATTGTGTGGCTGAAATGCCGAGAACACGACTTATTGTGAAAAGAGAGACATGGAAAGTTCATAGTCACTTAATTGACATGGTTAGAGGTTCGTGCTATCGATACCTATTTCCAACGTCACTGCCCACAACTGCTTGTCAAAGATGTTCGGATAGTGGCGTCCTAAGAATTGTTCCTGGAATTATTGGTTGTCTTCAAGCTCTAGAAGCCATTAAAATAGCAAGTGGTGTTGGTGAACAAATGAAGCTGGATTGTTGAAGGAATATTCCCGGTTGAACCTTGAGGACAAGGTTCCTCTCTAAGAGGAGGGTATTGTTATGTCCCATGAGCCATCCACGCCAACTCAGCACACACGTAGATTAGGCTTGGTGGTTACAACTTACAATAGAAGCAATAAGTGGCAAGGAAGAAGGCAAGTGAGGAGTCAAGCTGATTAGGCTTGGTGGTTACAACTTACAATAGTTGCTATTAAAAGGGCACTAGAAGATAGAGGGAAGTTATGAAAATTGTGAAAACTGTTATCCTCTCTCTGTGTTTCTAATTCTTTTTTCTATTATCCTTTTTTTTCTTTTACTATAATTTTTTGTTCTTTAGTAAAATCCACCATGAGTATTTGAATTCAAGACTGTTATTACTTGTGTTCACAGCAGGTTGTCACGTGGAGAAAGCCAGTGCTACACAGGCACATGAAAGCAAAAGGGGTGAGGGAAGTACGAGCGTTTGAGGTCATGGAAAATTGGAGTTTGACAAATGTAACAATACTTGGGAATAAGTTAGGGTTTTATTAATGTAGGGTACGGGCTTTGAATGTTTGGGCCTATGTTGGGTAATTGATGTAAACAGGTAGTTGGGTTAGGCTTAATGAAGTTGTAAAATTCGGGTATGTAAAATATGGATTGGACATTTAATTTGGTGTATTTACGAGCTAGATGAAAATGAGTGATTAGAAATAGCATGGGCTCTCGGTTTGGGTTCGTGGTTGGCTTAGTTTGGGATTTGAGCTCGGCTCGGGTTGGGGGTGAACGACTTGGGCTTAGCTATTCGGTCACTCCCTCTCACAAGCAAATAGGCCAAAAGATTAGGGCTTCTTTTATGTCACCGGACCAACACTGGGAGGCTCTGGTGACGTGTTGACCGACTACCACTTGGCAAAAGGTTGACGATTCAGTGTAATTATGCAAGTAAATAATGCCAAGAATGTGTCTTTCTGCGTGTAAGTATACACTGTCAACAAGTAATATAGTAGTAAGTTGAGTATCGTATACACAAGGATTGTACAGGAATTAAATGTCACGATAAATACTTGTGAATTTAAGCAAATAACATGACAAGTGATTTTGGATGATTAAAGGAAAATAAAGCAAGAAATCAGGTAGATTGGCAAATACTTGTGTCAAGATGATTGATAGGCTTGGGAAGGGATGTTTGGATTTCACGCTAGTAATGACAACAATTAATAAATTAAAACCTTGGTTTTAACGCCGAGCAGATTTTAAGATATATTGCCTCTGTCGATCAATACTTTTAAGTTAATTACTTTTAACACCTATATGTCTATAGTGAGTTTTCAAACAATTAACTTCATGAATATTTAATCTTTACTCCTAAGGGGTATATTCACTTTAGAAGTAAGTTTATCTACTTGAATCTCTTCTGTCGAAGTTTCTCTCCTTAGTATTTGACAATTAAACCTTACCACCGAAGTCTGTTAAGATATTAGGAGATAATGAGTATTCAATACCAACTGTCGTATAACATATAATATGATAAAATTAAGCGCACGTAAAATAGACAAAAATGATAAGGCATTCAATTATTAAAAACCTAAATCTAATCGTTCATCGTAAAACACCCCTAGACAACTTTAAAAGATCAGCTCATGGCTGAGGAAACCAACAAAATATCATCGTTCTTAAACATCATCACAAAATCAGAAATAGATTTAAGAGAAATGGATTAAAGAAAAAGATTCGTCGATGCAACCCTTCAATGAATCTAGAACTTTTGGCAAACTGCCTGGTTAAACCTTGGTCTGTATCTTCCCTCTCTCTTTTCCTCGCGGCACAACCTCCCTTTGCTCAATGATTTGGCTCCTTTATATAGGCGCTCATGGAAACCCTAATTAGGGTTAGGGTTTTGAGAGTTTGTTACCACCCTTCTAGGTGTGTTATCTTCTCTTTGAATTAAGGCTGACATGGCTTTAACTCACGACTGTTTGACCGGGCATTAAACTTTTTTCTTTTGCAACTGAGCTTGGCATTCCTCTCATGCGTTTTGCCAACTGTGTTCGGCATTTCCTTCCTACATTTTTCTGCTCCAGACCTGACATCGCGACAAAAAGACGCCCCTTCACTCTCGCAATGAAAACTGTGCATTTCTCAACTTCTAGATGTAAATGCATGAAATAACTGGAAAAATATACTAATATGTACCTAAAGTTAAGTAATAGCATGAAAATATGAGCTTGAAAAATACATCTATTGAAGAGTTAATATTTCCCCAAACCTAGCTCATTTCTTGTCATCAAGTAATGCAAAACTACAAACTATAAAAGTAAAGAAAAGTATAGTGCCTTGCAAAAATTTTCTAATAAGCAACACAAGCTAGCAAGAAAAATCTGGCCCTAATTCTGTTCTCAGATATCTCAGAGTAGTAATGCCAACATATCAGTAAATTCAAATGCAAAAATATAACTCTAACCTAAGGTCATGAAGTGTGCATAAAGTGCGGGTGTTTTGCATCAAGTATCCCTCAACTCCCTTAGTCAATTTTACTACCTAAGCTCAGTATTTATTTATTTTTATTCACCAGTTTTTTTTCATTTGGCAATATTTTTAGGTTCGCGTCATAATGCTATTTGGCGTGAGAATTAAGAGGGAGCATACCACAAACCTCCACGTTAATCCAGACTACATCACTGAGCTAACTCATTACATTCATACCCTAAAGATTTTGTTGGCTTGATAACTAAGAGGAAGCAAACCATAAAGCCCTAAGTTACTTATTGTCTCTAAGGAAGAGGAGTGTTCTAAAAAATTTTCTTGCCTTTGCCAAAACATTGTTGCCTTATTCTTTATTTTTACATTGGCATTGTTTCTTTTTTCTTTTTCTAGTTCAGTTTCAAAATCCTATGCTTGTCTTGGGAACTAGATGCATACTACGTGTTTGAGTGAAACTAAATTTTCGTAAGTTAAAGATTAATTACCAAGAAACTTGTTATTGCTAAGTCTACTGGCTCTTGCTAGAGATTCTAAATTCATCATTGAACAAGATCATACTAGGATGAAATCTATTTATACTAGCAATGTGTTTGGCAAAATTATCAGTTCAAAATCAAGCCTTGACAAAAAAAATTAATGTTTTGGCATGCATGGTCTTACCTAATCTACATGGCAATAACAGAATGCAAACATAAACAAAAAAAGTGAATATCATAGCAATAAATGTGAGGCAACACATACCTCTAAACCAAAGGTATGCGTTGTCCTCAATGCATGAGAACACATATATACAAATACAATGAATATTAAAAATGAAAAATAGAAAACTGAGGAGTTAAGGGATGAAGACTTCCCTGAGGAATGTTCTGGACGAGATACACGGGTCTTCTTTTTTATGAAGGATCTTCGATTTGGTGCCACCAACTTTTTTCTTTTTAGTTGTGGCTTCGGGGCAACAGTGAAAGATTTCACTTCTTGCAGGACATCCTAAATTACCCTTGCCAACTCAGATGTGGCAGGAGCAACAGGGGCGGTTGAAGAGGCAGAAACCACTGGTGGCAAATCAGTCTTGGCAGGTACATCGTTCGAACTCAGCTTTGACAGGCTGGGTTTCAGTTCTGGTAGAATTTTTGTGGGCATGTGACATTGGTGTTATGGTATCAGATTGCTGGGCTAGAGTATGGGCAGGCTGAGGGTTGACTGACATTCTTTTCAGTGCATAGAGTTCAGTTGGGAACTCTAGATATGGTTGGCAAATGGTTGATGGACATGCCCGCAAGAGTCATCCTCAGGACACGGTCTTTGGCCCAAATATATTTCCAGAGCACCAGGTTTTGCTCTTCGGCCTTTTGGAACCTCAAAAAAAGAGTTCTTCGTATTGATAGATCTGGGAGAGCAATACATTCCCATAAGTTGGAAATTGTGTGAAAGGTTCAGCCTTGGGTGTCTTGGCAGCAGATGTAGGCTAGGCAGCTTTTCACTTGCCTTTTTCTCTAGCCTCCTAGGCAATCAACTGCCCTTAAAGGGCAGAAGTGATAATTTCTTTGTATTGCTGGACGTTGACAGAGTCGAGAGTGGGCTCCTTATGCTAAATACATATGATAAAAATGATGGAAGTGAAAATCAAGCTAACACAATTGCGGTCAGTGCACTTGTAAGTCTCGTCTATGATTAGTCAGCCAATATTAATCTTCTTCCTAGTCATGATAGAGTAAAGCAATGCCATCCTGTTCTCTGTCATTGTTTTATTATGAGTGGTTGGCATTAGACGTGCCTTCAAGAAATAGTTCCACCCCTGCGGTTGTGGTCTTAATGCCAGCCTTTTCATTGTCCTCTTACCCTTAGAGAAAACGTTTTACTTTGTGCCTGGCTTGCACAGGTCGTTCAAGAGAAGTTGTCTCTTGGCATCATCCATGGATTCAGTAAAGGCTGAATACTCCTATCCCACTCCATTTAAACTAAATATGCGATTAACATACCCCTCATCAAATTGAACATATCTGCCCCAAATAAACACGAACGACGAGGCCCTGGCGGTGAGGTGGGCATAGAACTCTCGGACGATAGTGGAGTAGAAATCATCAGGGTGCAAACAAAAGATCTCTCAGTTTTTCTTCTTGAAGATGGCAGCTACCTCTGCCGAATACCCCATGTTGGGCTCGTCCTTGAAATCAAACCCATTCTCATAGTAAAAGGTTCGCACTGAGTAGTTTTCTTCATACTTTTTCTTTATCTCATCGTTGAAGAAGATTTGGGGAGGGTTTGATGAAGATGCCATTGAATATTTTTGAAAAAGGTTAAAGATGAAAGGAAATTGGGTTCTTAATTTCTCTGGGCGGTTTGAAAGAAAAGAAAAAAATGGAAAGGTTTTTGATTAAGGAGGAAATTAGAATTACATAGGGTTTAAGGGGGACGGTTAGAATGACTTTAGTGGGTTTAGTAGAGATAATGATGGTTTGGCAGTTAAGACATGTACAAGGGAATAATCATGGTTGTGACAGGTTTAGAGTGTGGGAGAGGGGCGACGCAAAAATCTGGGCACGACTGGAATTTGGTTAAAAATTCAAATTTTGAAATTTTAAGTTGAGCATCTAGGTTTCCTACTTAGCAAAGACTTAATCTTCCTTGGTCCTGATCTGAAAAGGTTCTACGTGTTACCTTGACTTGTGATGATGTGTGTTCGAATGCCAACAAGGCTTGGCATAATACCTCAGCAAAATTACATGTACTAAAACTCACAAAAACCTTTCAAAACAGAAAAAGAAAAAGAAACTAAACTAATTAAACTGAAATACTAAAAAGAAAATAATTGTCCTAACTATTTATACTGATCAAACTGAGATGGCAAAGTTTACTGATTTTCCACAAGGAGAATAGTCTCCTTGGCATTATACAGACTTCCTTCTCAATAATGCTTCAATCTTTGGCCATTTACCTTAAAGGTTGTCCCTATTTTCAAGTCTTTGATGTCTACTACTCCATGAGCATAAGGCTTTACAACTTCAAAGGGTCATGACCACTTGGATTTCAGTTTACTTAGAAACAACTTAAGCCTTAAATTGAACAACAACATTTTTTGCCCAACTTCAAAATGTCTTGGAAAAATTCTGCTGTCATGCCACCTATTTGTTTTTCTTTATAAAGCTTGACATTTTCATATGCTTATGCTCTAAACTCCTCCGGCTCATTAAAATCTAACAAACGCTTCTCACCAAACACAAGATTGTACGAGAAAGTCCCTAATGGTGTTTTGAAAGCTGTTCTGTATGCCCACAAGGAATCATCTAGCCTCAATGACGAGTCCTTCCAGGTTGCATTCACGGTCTACTCTAAGATATTCTTAATCTCCTTATTTGAAATTTTTTCATGGCAATTTGTTTAAGGGTGGTAAGCGGTGGCAATTCTTTGCTGGATTACATACCTAAGCAAAGCTTTAGTGATTAAATTACATTTAAAATGTGTACCTTCAACATGTATAATGGTTCTGAGGGCACCAAATCTGGTGAAGATATGCTTGTGTAAGAACTTGGCTACTACCTGAGCATCATTTGTTGGGAGGGCAACAACCTCAACCCACTTCGAGACATAATCTACAACCACGAGTATGTATAAGTTGCCAAATAAAAGGGGGGAAAGAACCTATAAAGTATACCCCCCACACATCAAAAAGCTCAACATGCATGATATTTTGAAAGGTGTTCTATATGCCCACAAGAAATCATCTAGCCTCAATGCTGAGTCCTTCCAGGTTGGATTCACGGTCTTCTCCAATATGTTCTTAATCTCATTGGTTGAAATTTTTGCCTAGCCATTTGTTTAAGGGTGGTAGGCGATGGCAATTCTTTGCTGGATTCCATACCTACGCAAAGCTTTAGTGATTAAATGACATTTAAAATGTGTACCTTCATCATGTATAATGGCTCTAAGGGCACCAAATCTGGTGAAAATGTGCTTGTGTAAGAACTTGACTACTGCCTTAGCATTATTTGTTAAGAGGGCAACAACCTCAACCCACTTCGAGACATAATCTACTGCCACGAGTATGTATAAGTTGCCAAACAAAGGGGGAAGTGACCTATAAAGTATATCCCCCACACATCAAAAAGCTTGACAGGCATGATATTTTAAAGTGGCAATTGATGCATGCTGGAAATGTTTCCAGTCGTTGGCACATGTCACATAACTTGGCAAAATAATGGGCGTCCTTGAATAATGTTGGCCAGAAAAATCCTGACTGCAGTACCTTAGATGCTATCTTTATTCCAGCAAAGTGACCTCTATATGGTGCTGCATGGTAGAGCTGAATAATGTTTTGTTGTTCATTTTCTAGCACACAATGACAAATGACTTGATTGACACACTATTTGAATAAGAACGACTCATCCTAATAGTATTTCCGGATATCTCTTAGAAATTGCATTCTGCATTACTCGGCAAGTTCGGTGGCATTATATTGCTGACCAGGTAGTTGACTACGTTGGCATACTATGGAATAGTAGTGGTCGTAAGCAACTGTTCATCAGGGAAATCATCTCTAATTGCAGTGGTGTTGCCATCCTTATGGTGGCGCTCTAATTAAAACATGTGATCATCCACCAGGTTCTCACTCTATTTCTTATCTCGTATCTCAAGATCAAACTCTTGTAACAAGAGTGTCTATCGGATCAGTCTGAGCTTGGCATCCTTCTTGGCCATGAGGTATTTGATTTCCGAGTGGTCTGTGTACACTATAACTTTACTACCCACAAGGTAAGATCTGAATTTGTCAAACGCAAAGACAACTGCAAGGAACTCTTTCTCAGTTGTTGTGTAGCTAAACCGGGCTTCTATCAATATACGGATGGCAGAATAGATAGTATGGAAAATTTTGCCACGCCTTTGTAACCCCCTTAACCTGGTCTAGCTGAAATTGAGCTAAAATGGCTACATTAGGTTTGCTGAAGCAAACATGAAGTAATAAGCTAAACTGGGTTCTTGTTTTCCTTGTAACTCATCTAAATGCATCGATTTATATTCTAAGGTGAACATGCATTAGCGGATACATTACATTACGATCAGATTGCAAAATAGGGTTCAATTGCTCAAACATGTTTTTTGGGGACCAAAACATAATTTTCACAAATTACAAGGACTTAATTAAAATTCCAAGTTACCATTCCTTCATTAATCTAATTTCATGCTCACATGACAAATTCTAGCTTTAACCAAACATTCGAACTCATTTAATTGCCTATATAACATTCAGGGTCTAAAATGCACAATTCCAAACTTCAGCAAACAGAAACCTAAAAAAATGCATTGCGTACCGATATAACCTTAATCGTATCGATATATTTTAACTAACATAACGACTACTCGTATCTATACTAAAAACCCTGTATTGATACAATATCGAGAAAACTCGTACTGATACCTTAAGGATTTTTTTTGAAAACCAAATTCTACATGCTAAAGAGCGTACCGGTACGGGAGCCGGTGTACCAAAACCAACGTATATTTTCTTCTAGGCGTACCAATACGATGGCTAGGCATACCAATACAGTGGCTAAGCGTACCGGTACCCTTTGTAATTTTTAGCTACTTTGAGCCTTCCTAAACCCTGCGTACCGAAACCAAGGGACCCGTACCAGTACGCGAAGGCCTGTAATGACCTCTAGGTCCAACATATGACACTTTGGCTCACTCTAAACACTACCAAACCTTACCTAAATATCATAAGTCATTAAAGGCATAATTAACACAATTATACAAGCATTTTAAGTAATTCAAGCAAGCATAATTCAAATGTCTACAACATCTATAGGCATGCTTCCTACTCAACATTCAAAACATAGATCCCAAGCAATAACAAGCATATAAGACCTTATACAAATCCGAAACAACATTTAAAACTTGCACAAATAGGGAGTTTAGCAAACAACCCTCCCAAACAACAATGATCCACATTGCCTTTAGTACTACAAGTCAAGATCAAAACCATACTTTCAAAAGAACAAGTCCTTGGAATCCTCCTTGCTTACTCGCTACCTCCAACCTTTTAATTCTCTACATTGATGGAAAAAGAGAGCGTAAGCACACTAGAATTAGTGATGAGTGCTCTAAGACAAACCACCATCAATGCATTTAAAACCCTTTAACAATCCACTTTAAAAACCACTTTTAAAACATCTTTCAAATCATCATCAACATCATCATGCCTTGCAAAACATACACTTAACGTTTTCCAAAACATGCATATTAAACCATATGCAACATGTATCATGGATTAATAGCAAAATCATATTTGTTACACTCAATTTAAGTTTTCCCATGCATAACTACCAAATGTAAGGCTTAAAGAATAAAACATGTATAAACCAACATTATACAACATAATCCATCACATGATACATCATCGATTATATTGGCTTACAAGTGATCATTAACCAAGTTCCACTTACAAAATACTACATCAGATACACAGATTCAACAAGTGTCCTCTCAATACTTCATACAATCTCAACCGAAATCATCCAAAGTCCACCAAAGGGAGTTTTCGGTACTATAAACCCTCCACCATTGTAGTACTCATGGTGGAGTTTTCGGTACACATAAACCCCTCAACACCACTCATTGGTTAGATGTATAATCCACTAATGGGAGTTTTCGGTACCGTATAACCCCTCAACCGTTAGAGTACTTGGATGGACATAAACTCCTCAACATCCAAGGTAAGTTTTTATAGTGCACTATCAATCCTATGGCCGGCCAACTATATCCGATAACATTTTAAACCACATCACTTGCCAATATAGTTCATTTCATTAACATTATATCACTGTTTTCATATGCATCGGTCAAAACCATTTATCCAATGCATTCAACCATGCATTAACCAATGTTCAAAAACATTATCAAAACATGCATTAATTCCAAATGCACCATCATCATTATATAACCATTTTCCAACATTAAACCATGCTCAAATCATGCATATAATAGTGAGAAATCAAATCATCAAAATAAGTGCATCCAAACCAATAGCCAAACCGAGAACGAATGAGAAATCATCTTTCACTTACTTCCAAGCTTAGACCAACATTTCAAGCTTAATCTAAACTCCCAAACACATCTTTCAAACCTTTGAAAAGCTGTAAACCATGTTCTCACTCACCGACTATGCAAAACTTTGATCGCCGATGCGAATCCAAGCCTCCAAGGCTTCCGAAACCTCACCTCAAGCTTAAGGTTCAACCTCTCTTATTTTAACCATACAAAAACAGAGGATTCAATGCATCAAATGCATTCAACAGCCCAACAACATCAATTCACACAAATCCTCATCAAACTCTAACCAATTTCCCTCTACAACAACCGAAAACAACATCAAACACCTTCCAAACTCAACCCAACCAAAACCTAGTGGTTTAATCCAATAATTATCATCAAATAACATCCAAAAAAACATCCACATCATCCTTATACCTTCAACATTTATTAAACATCAACAACTCCTCAAAAACTCATAACTAACAACCTAGAAAATTAGAGATTCACCTAGTTTCAGGATTTCAATGTTAAAACCAACTTATTAACATTATAAAACATCACAATCATGTTCAAATCTAATCAAGAACATAGAAAAATAGATCCAATACGAAAAAAATACCAATCTCATCAATTAAACTTTGATTTAACCAATTTTCCACAATTAAATCATTAAAACTCATTAGAAAACATTTATAAAGGATCAATAACTTGGGAATTTTAGTAAAGAGCCACTCATTAGAGGGGAAGAACAAATTTGACCTCTAATGCTGACTTTTCCCTTAATTGGATTGATTTACATGGGCAAACAAGATTAAAACAATAAGGTTTTGGAAGGAAATAGTAGGAAACTCATTTGAAATCAAAAGATTGAAGAAATCAAGAAGTTAACTAAGGATTTTGAAGAAGAAAAGAATGTTTGGCTGAAGAGAATTTGAGAGAAATTTTTTTAGAGAAAAGTTAGTTATGTAAAGTTTGCTTTTAAAAATTAATTATAAAATTAATTCTCCAAGCCTATTTATACGTTTTTTAAAACCTTTTAAAATATCCAATTAAAGAGAAAATTCTGATATTAGACTTTGGCCAAATAGCTCCTTAAAGATTCTAGGTTTTGACCCTTTTACAAAACAATCACTAAAAATAATTTTCCATTCTTTACATTTTTGTCACTGGCCAAAATGTCAAATTTCAAAACCCCATTTTCCAAAATTGATTTTACCAAAATCATCTACATATTAAATAATGATTTTAAGATATTTTTTCCATATTTTTTCTCTCAAAAAATATTCATTTCAAATTAATCCCGAAATTGACTCGAATACTCTAACCTGGTCTACCAGACTAACTAATCAACCTCGAAAACACCTAGGCCCAAAACCAGGGGGTTACAACCTTTTCTAACACAGGTCTAGCGGCGTAGTCACTGGCATCGCACATGAGCTCGAATGGCTCATTCTAATATGGTGCCACGACTCTGGGGGCGTTGACTAACCTATCTTTCAATTCCTAAAAAAAATTTAAACCAAAATCATCAAACGCAAAAACGGTATTCTGTTCCAACAGTAAGCATAAATGTTTAGAAATTTTTGAAAAATCCTTAATAAATGACGATAAAAACTTGCATGTCCCAAGAAACTTCTAATACCTTTGACACTTGTGGGTGGTGGAAATTGTTTGATTACCTCTACCTTTGCCTTGATCACTTTTAGTCCCTTCTTGGTCACTTTATGCTTGAGAACTATGCCCTCCTTCAGCATGAAGTGGCATTTTTTCCAGTTTAGGACCAGGTTGGTTTCAATGCATCTTTGAATAACAAGTTCCAAACTCTGAAGACATTCCCCAAAACTTTTGTCGAATACGAAGAATTCATCTATGAAGACTTCTAATTTATTCTCGATCATATCCGAGAAGAACGACATCATACAACACTAAAATTTTGTTGGAGCGTTACACAATCCAAAGGACATTCTTCTGAAGGTGAATGTCCCAAATGGATAGGTGAACATAGTTTTCTCCTTATCTTCTAGAGTAATGGCTATTTGATTATAGCCTGAGTAGTCGTCCAAGAAGTAATAAAATACTTTTCATGGTAGTCTGTCCAACATCTGATCGATGAAGGGTAACGGGAAATGATCCTTTCGGGTGGCATTATTTGGCTTCATGTAATCCATGTACACCCTTCAGCCCGTCACGGTCCTCGAGGGGACCAGTTTATTCTTTTTGTTATGCACCACTGTTATTTCACCCTTTTTTGGAACACACTGCCTCGGGCTGACCCACGAGCTATCAGAAATGGGATAAATTATCTCAGCATCCAGCCATTTTATGACTTTTTTCTTGACTACCTCCTTCATGGTAGGATTCAGTCTCCTCTGGGCCTCGATTATTTTGCCATGGATTTCCTCCAAAATGATTTTATAGATGCAAATTATTGGGCTTATCTCTCAAATATCAGCTATGGTCTACCCTAAGGCTTTCTTATAATTTCCTAGTGTCTCTAATAATCTTTCCTCATGGTCTTCAGTTAAATCAGCAATGATCACTTGCAAAGTGAAATTGTCTCCTAGGTAAGCATATTTAAGGTGACTTAGCAATGGTTTTAGTTTCAAGTTCGACGACTCAATAGATGGACATAGTGATATGATCTCTCTTCCATCCAACTCTAGTGGCTCAAGTCTCCTGTAATAACTCATAACTTCATTCAGCATGGTTGGTTCTTCATATTCTTCACCCGTCATATCTTTATCATCGTGTTTCATGGCATCAACATCTGTGCCATGGCATATATGTGCTATGTTTACATTAAAAATGGACTCCATCAGCTCAAAAGCTTGGTATTCCTTAGGTTTATCTACACACCTAAGAGCTTGAAAAATGTTAAACGTAACCTATTGGTCATTCATACTCATAGTAAGCTCACCTTTTTGTACATCAATTAAAGTCCTACATGTGGCAAAAAATGGTCATCTCAATATTACTGAGACATCAACATCAGCCTCATAGTTTAAAATAATGAAATCAGCTGAGAATATAAATTTATTTACCTTTACCAACACATCCTCAATCTTATCCTTGGGATGTACATAAGATCAATCTGCCAGCTAAATTGTCACTGTGGTAAGTCTTGCTTCTTCAATACCAAGCTTCTTGAAAACTAACATTGGCATTAAATTGATACTGGCTCTTAGGTTGTCACACAGTGATTTACCTATGAATTTATTTCCAATCATACATGAAATAGTGAAACTCCAAGGATCTTTTAGTTTTGGTGGCAATCTTTTGGTTATCATTGCACTACATCCCTCAATAAGCGCGACAGTCTCGAAATCACCCAATTTTCTCTTTTTGGACAAGATGTCCTTCATGAATTTAACAAAGTAGTCACCTCAATAAACTGCTGATTTTGCTTGTGTTTCTGGAGCCTCTATGGAAAATGTGGTGGTGGGTAGGGGACTACTGGCTCCACTGGTTTTGCTGAAGTAGGGTTGGCATCAGATTAAGGTCTGACATTGTTAGTGATTGCCTCTTTTTTTCTCAGCTTCCTTGGGTTCATCTATTGGCACGAACTTCTCTTCTTGGCAAAGAATTGGTTGTTTGACAGATGTTTTATTCTCGATTTGTTTGCCACTCCGGAAGGTGACTATTTTGTATTGTTCATTCTTTTTTGTCAAACATCCTCCGTATCTCTTGGCAAAGTTTCTTTAGGTATGTTACTGAGTTCATTGGCAATCTGTCATAGCTAGACCTCCAAGTTTCTGATAGATGCAGTCAAACTCTGAATAGTTGCATCTTTTCGCTACATATAGTCTATTAGAGTATTCCCTGAGTAGATTTCTGCCCAGGATGGAAATTGTTTGGTGCTCTCTGTGACATCGCATTCTGGTTGAAACTGGCAGTGCATTGTATTGGTTATCTCCTTAATTCGCCCATGAAAAGTTCGAGTGTTGCTTCCACCTTGCATTATAAGTATTAGAGTGTGGGTTTATATTACAATTGTAATAGACAATAAAGTATAGAGATTTTGGATTTGTTGGCACTCTTCCATATTATTTCCATCTCCACAAATAGTGTAGAATGGTTCTAATGCCTTTACTTCTCGGACTTCAGTACGCTTTTGCATTGTCTTCACTATATTAGTGAGGTTAGAAATCTGAGCATTGATAGATGATAGTGCATCATGCACAAATTTCCCAGCGACTTTTGTTCTGGTTCTCAATTTGGAAATGGGGTATTGGAGATCATTCATGGCAATGCTTTCATGGATGTCATAGGAATCCGTGTAATTCTTGTCTAGCAACGAACCATTTGCCGAAGCATCGGCAATAGTCCTGGCATGAGCATTGAGTCTATTATAAAAGGTCTCCATCTTGGTCCAAGTAAGAAATCTATGCATGGGGAATCTTATCAACAGATCCTTGAATCATTCCTAGGCATCATACAAAGTCTCATCATTAGCTTGCCTAAAGTAATGATTTCACTTCGTAGCTTGGCATTGAGTTTAAATGACTGGAATCAGAAATTTTTGGCATAATTCTGCCATGAAGTAACTAAACCAGGTGACAAAGAACTTAGCCATAATTTTGCTCTATCTATTAGAGAAAATGAGAATAACATCATCTTTACTTTCTCGTCAGTCACACCAGGTTGTTGAAATAGTTGGCAAACCTTCATGAATTGCTTCAAGTGTTGCCTTGTTCTCCGGTAGGTGATCCATTAAATTGACCTACATTCAATAGCGTTTGAATCATTACCAGTTTAAGTTCAAAATTAGATGTATTTACATTTTGTCAAATTAGTCCTGGCATCAAATTATCCATGTTTGGTGCTAAGTGTTTTCTTATAGGTCGTTCTACATGTATCTCTATAGCAACAATAGGAGTATCGGTATCCCATCATGTATTGCTGGATTCTCCTAGTTGTTGGCATTATTTATGATACCATCTACTCTAATATTCTCGTTAAGAGCCAATTTTTGACATTCTATTCTTAAAATGCGTAGGGTTCTTTCAATCTACGGGCCGTATTGCAAATATTTCTTCGCAGTGCGGCTCCTGGTCATACATCAAACAAAATAAAATAAATTAAATAAACAAAAACAAGTAAAAATAAAAAAAATCATTCCCATTGCAATCCCCGACAACGGCGCCAAAAACTTGTCTACCGACTACTACTTGGCAAAATGTTGATGATTTAGTGTAATTATGCAAGTAAATAATGCCAAGAATGTGTCTTTTTGCGTGCAAGTATACGCGGTCAATAAGTAATATAGTAGTAAGTAGAGTATCGTATCCACAGGGATTGTCCAGAAATTAAATGCAATGATAAATACTTGTGAATTTATACAAATAAGATGGCAAGTGATTTCGAATTTAATTAAGAAAATGATTAAAGGAAAATAAAGCAAGAATTTAAGTAGATTGGCAAATACTTGTGTCAATTGATAGGTGATGCTTGTCGAATAGTGATGCACTTTAGAGCAAGTATACTCTTCGTATCAAGTAATAAAGTGATGAGTAGAGTGTCGAACCTATGAGGATTGGATCAATAACTACGAAGTTTTCGAACTTAAGAATGTGTTTGCAAGTATTGAGGTTTGGAGGTTTAATTAAAACTAAAACGATTAAACTAAAAATAGCTAAGATTAAGACAAACAGCTGCAGCAACTAACAAATAATTATGGAGGCTGGGATTATTGCTAAAGATATATGCTTAATTACCTATGACAATTCTATAGCGACTGACAATATATGTCTGCGTAAACCATTAAATTCTTTATCTAATCGACAAGATTTTCTAATGAAATTCTGACTTTCTTGATACCTAGAAGTTAATAATATTATAGCTAAGGTGATATATGTCTTCATTAACCCTAACGACTCTATTATTTGTTTAAGAACTCCTTTTTAGTCGTTAAAACCCTAAACTTATATCTAAGCCGGATTAAGACTAAGTTAACAGCTTAGCCCCATTTTTCACTTTTGTATAACCTAACTCTCTCGATATTAAGCCACATATCAATAGTTAAAAGGCCTCTCTCGATAGCTCTTACAATAACTACGCATAAAGAACGATGAACAGAATAGATGAAGAGAAAGACAACTATAACATTGAAATAAACTAATCAAAACATAAAATCATGAGACGCAATAATCCCTCTAAAGTATTTAGCTCATGTCTGAGCTTAAAATATCCATAACTATAAGTATAAATTATGTCAGTTTATCAAGCAAGGAAAAGAAAAGAGTCGAGCATCCTTGACAAAACTCCCTTTATGTCGTCCAACTGTGTTGTAGTTCTCCCCTCCGTTGACCTCTCTCGATGGCATCTTTCGTGAGGAGATTTCTCTTGATTTCACTCTGGTGGTTCTTCGTAAGCTTTGGACTAGGATTGTCGTCTATAATCGCACTCTCCTTTGAAGTAGCGTCTAAGTCTCTCTTATATATGTGGTGAAACTAGGGTTTTAGTACCCTAAAGTGCGCGTGTCTTCATTAAAGAAAGTCATTGGTTTCCTGCTTCATTTAATGTTGCGTATCTGGGAGAAAGTCCACGCGGTCAAAAATAGATTCATCTACAACTCTTTATGCCTCATCAGCTCCAGCCACATGATCTGCTACTCTTCCGCTCCAACAATCCTCTATCATCTATCAACATCATATACATACACCACAAAGAACCACATGTCCCGTGAAAAAGCACCAATATATATAACATTTAAAGCACAAGCGGTGTAACTCCCTATCTACATGTAAATATGAACAATCTAACCTAAATGCAAACTATATGAACTTGAAAATATGCAAAACACAAGTAAAAAGGGTATATTAAATAGATCATTTACGTACTCGTCAATAGGCTTGGCAAGGGATGTTTGGATTTCACGCTAGCGATGACAACAATTAATAAAGTAAAACCTTGTTTTAATACCGATCAAATTTTAAGGTAGTATTGCCTCTGTCGATGGCAATACTTTTAAGTTAATTACTTTTAACACCTATTTGTCTATAGTGAGTTTTCAAACAATTAACTTGATGAATATTTAATCTTTACTCTTAAGAGGTAGATTCACTTCAGAAGTAAGTTCATCTACTTGAATCTCTTCTATCGAAGTTTTTCTCCTTAGTATTTGACAATTAATCCTTAACACATAAGTCTGCTAATACATTAGGGGATAATAAGAATTCAATGCCAACCATCATATGGCATAAAATAAGATAAAATTAAGCACAAGCAAAATAGACAAAAATATCAAGGCATTCAATTATTAAAAACCTAAATCTAAGCGTTCATCGCAAACACCCCTAGCCAACTTTAAAAGATCAGTTCATGGCTAAGGAAAACAACAAAACGTCATCACAAAATCAAAATTAGATTTAAGAGAAATGGATTAAAGAAGGAGATTCGTCAATGTAACCCTTCAATGGATCCAAAGCTCTCAGCAAACTGCCTGGTTGAACCTTGGTTCGCCTCTTCCTCTCTCTTTCTCACGGCGCAGCCTCCCTTTGCTCAATGATTAGGGCTGACCTGGCTCTGACTCATGACTGTTTGACTGGGCATCGGACTTCTTTCTTTTGCCAACCGAGCTTGGCATTCATCTCCTGCGTTTTGCTAACTGTGTTCGGCATTTCCCTTATATATTTTTCTGCTCTAGACTTGCATACCATGACAAAAAAACGCTCCTTCACTCTGGCAATGAAAATTGTACATTCCTCAACTTCTAGATGTAAATGCATAAAATAAATGGAAAAATATACTAATATCTACCTAGAGTCAAGAAATAGCATGACAATATGAGCTTGAAAAATACATCTTTTGAAGGGTTAACATGGCAGTATTAGATACATGAATGGTGTATGTGTTGCATGCAACACTCTAACACTCTAATCAAACAAGGGAAAACAAAGGGGAAGCAAGGGAGAACCCGAAAGACACTTACCGCGACAATAACAATGGAGAAAAGGGCGGTGGCAAAACGACTAGATGAATAGAAAGGTTATCCCATGGTTTCAAACAAAAAATAGGACTAATGGATAAATAATGAGGCATGATTTGATCAAACTGAGGAGAGAAACACAACAATGGCAATAGTGAAGGCTATAAGGCACGAGACAATGGTTTACGAGGGACAAAAGGAGAAGACACTAAGGGGGATTTTCCAAGACAGGGAAAGGGTTTTTAGTGGTTGATTGCAAATGGGAGAAAAAAAGACTTTTCTGGTTAATGTGGGGTTTAAATACCCTTATTTAGGGTCACAATCATGCAAGGATCAAAAGGATTCAAGATTGAATCCTTTACATCCTATATAAGTGATAAGTGTTCAAAAGTACTATTTTTAATACCCTTTTTACTCATATTATTGTTAGACTTAAGCTCATAGTAGTTGCATAATTAGTCATTCATGCATTAATTCATGTTTCTTTCCACCGTTGAGCTTGATTACATAACTTGGTGATTTTTGTGGAAAAAGATGCTGCTTTGGTGTGTTTTTGTGTGTGTGCAGAATCACTTGCCTAAACAAGGCTAGAACCAGTTGCCAGGGTAATGCATGAAGGAGATGTCGAGCTAGTTGCTAGGGCAATGCATGAAGGAGACGCCGAGCCAGTTGCCATGGCAATTGTCGACATGAGCAAAGGTGATATGGTAGTCGAAATTGATGACTAGACAAGCCCAAGATGACGAGCAAAGCCCAAACCCAAAGGAATTTGATTTCCATGCAGAGATTAAAGAAGAATTAAATTCCAAGAAGATAGGAGAAGTTCTAGTAGGAATACAATTATAATAAAGAATTATATTCTTTAAAGATAATTTAATTCCAACTTAACTTCCTCCTCAAAGAAGGACTTTGGCCTAGCCCTATAAATAAGAAGGAGATTTCGACAATTCCATGAAGAGCA
Source organism: Hibiscus mutabilis (assembly GCA_019671005.1). Lineage (NCBI taxonomy): Eukaryota > Viridiplantae > Streptophyta > Magnoliopsida > Malvales > Malvaceae > Hibiscus > Hibiscus mutabilis. Next base: position 54,447,820 of record CM033720.1, read on the forward strand.
AGAGGAGAGGATTTTCGACAACTCCAAAGGGCAAGAAGGAAGAGATTTCGACAAGATAGCAAGGAGCGAGAGAGTTCGATTTCTTCTTCTTCTTTGCTTCCATTAGATTCATGGTTTGGGGATTATTCTTTGTATATCTTTTGAACCCAACCATGAACTAACTTGATTGGTTGGGGTTATTGTGTTTTGTTGTTGTGAAAAATAATTGGATTTTGTTTAGGTAATAAGAGTTTGCACTTTCAATTCAAGGTTTACTCATTCTTGTTTCTTATTCTTGTTTGCGAGTGAATTGGGAGAGGATCTCGTAACTTCATCTATTTATCTAATATCGGGAGAGTTAGATTCAAGAAACGAATGAGTATGGTCTTTATTCAATCTATTGATGGTGAAGATTAATCCAGCTTAGGAATAAGTTAAGGATTTCAACGGCTAAGAGAAGCGCAAGATTGGTTGTTGTTCACCCTTGATTCACGCAGGGATGTATTATCAAGGCATGCACAAGTAGCTAGAGTTTCGACTTAGGGATAAGAAGAAACCATTGAAGAACGCTCTGCCGAACCTTAAAGTTGCTGCCCAGATGCCCAAGTAGTTGCCCAGCTAGTCGCCCAGGCAACCATCGATTAGTTGCCAAGGCAACCCCGCTGTGCAAGTTGCCACGGCAACTGAGTTGCCCTTGCACTCTTTTACCAAGACGATCCAATCGGCTATCACACCTCAACTCATGATAACCTGTCCTATTCTCTCTTTTGATTTAATCTATTCTTTTAGTTTATTGCTCTTAGTTTACTCGTTAATTAGAACTCCTATTATCAATTGTGTTTTTACTTTTCACAGTGCGGTAACTTAAGCAAAATGGCCCAAACCAATCCCTGTGGAGACGATACTCGATACTCATATCACTTTATTACTTGTGACGTGTATACTTGCACAATTGCGTAGCACTTATCACACGCAACAAGTTTTTGGCGTCGTTGCCGGGGATTGGCAATTGGTGTTAGTTGTTTTTGTTATTGCATTTTTTTCTCTTAGTTTTACTAACTTTTCTTTTTGTTTGTTTTATCAAAAAAAAATTAGGTGCGCTACAAGTTAAGGGACATCAACATGTCGGGAAATAAAAGCCGATCTATTCGAGAGATGATGTTGGAAGATATGAATCAATCCTATCAAGAGTTTCTTGCACCCTTTGATGATTACCTATACCAACCGAGAAAAGCCCAAAAAACTTATACCGTGGAAAAATCTTGTGCTATGTGTGGAGAACATCATGTGTTTGAAAATTGCCCTCACATTTTCGGTGCATATAACTACATGGAGGACCATAGAGGGAACCAGCAACAAAATTCTTCATGGTATGGTCAAAAAGCTCAAATTTTTTTTACCATAACAATTTTGCCGCAGCAACAGATATGCCATGGCAATGTAGTCCTTTTCAAGAGCATTCCAATTCCTTGGAGGAAACGTTACTAGATTCCTTGGCTAGACTTGACGGATCAATTGAAGAGATTCGAGAGCTATCAATATCTATGGATACGAGGATAGCTCAGTGGGATGCAACCTTAGGGGATTCAGAAGATCAAATGGGGAGATCCACATATGTAATGGATAACATGCACCAACAATTCATTCCTAGGGATACTGACGTCCTAAGGCAAGAGGATAAGGAGCAATGCAAAGAAATCTCTCTGATGTGTGAGGAACAACTAAAACCTCAAAGTCAAGAGGATACCAATGAGAGAGACTGCCCAACACATGATGAGCCTGAACAACAAATTACCTCGGCAGGGATTGAGGAGCCTGAACAGAGCAATGCCGCGACAACACTCAGTGAAGCTGAGAACAACAATACTACAGCAAATTCTGAGGAACCTAATGCCCAGAAGGTTACAACGTTGATGTTGAAGCAGGAATCTGTAGATTGCTCTCATCTACAATTGCCACGGCAATTACACGACCACATGCAAGATAAAAGAGATTATAATACTTTGCCAATGGAATATGAGCAGGTAATGGTTGAACCTTTCAAATTCTTTAAAAACTCACCTCGTCCAATGCAGGTATGTCTTAAGGAACCGAGGTTGGTAGATTTGAAGCCATCGAAATCTCTACTGATGGAGATGTTTGAGAGGCCAAAAGAAAAAGGTGTTTGGATTCATAAAGCTCTTCAGAAAATTGATTCTTCCCTTGACTTAAAGCAAAATTTGACAACTGATTGCCACGGCAATTGGCTTGAGCAGCAATTGCCATGACAACAAAGGCTACATTCAACCATGATAGAAGTCGACAAGAATGAGGTAATCGAATGGTTGAGAATGGATATAATTTTTCCTATTAATATATTTTTGCCTTCAGGAATAGTAGCAAGGTGGAGAGTATACATGGACTACAAGCGAACAAAGAAGAAAGACACCTCCACCATGGTAATGCAAAAGGGAGTAGCTGGGAGCACATTGGCCCAACTCTTTCTGGGCAATATTGTCACCCGATGGAGGGTACGGATGGACTATAAGAAGTATCGAAAACGACTCTCCTCAAGTTTTCTCAGATATGCAGTAACATTAGAAGTGGTCACTTTAGGAGATGCCTGAGCATGCTCTCCTTTCAATATTTTCTTTTTCTTTTTACTTTTATTTTCATTGTTATTTTTAGGAGATATTTTATTTTTCTTCATTATCTTTAGTTTCCAGGTTTTCTTTATTTTCTTTTCCACAACAAGACTCACAACCACCATGCTAAGGAAATTTACTGCCGACTACTTGCCACAGCAACCACAACAGAAACTGGTGATGCCTAGGCAACAACAATGGCTTCGGCAACTACTGATGCCTATGCAAGTGAACCTGCATAGGCAAACATGGATCAAATCAAAGCAATGCTATTCACGCGGCACCAGCATTCAACCACCGACTGAAAAATGAATCAAGCAAACGACACGAAAGAAACTTATCACTCGAGGTGACGACCTCTTCGACTAACTCATTTCATTTAGTTTCTTTTAAATTTTGTTTCACTCTTACATGCATTGAGGACAATGCTTCTCTCGAGTTTGGGGGATGTTGGTTTCTAGTTAGTTTCATGTTTAGTTGCATTCATCTTTAGAAATCACATATAGGTTGCATATGTTACTTGTCATGTCTTTAATTGGATTTAATTGCTTAAGACATGTTGAATATCCAATGATGAATTTTTGCCACTGCACTTAATTGAAATAACCTTTAATTTTAGGATTGCATGAAAAGAACTTAGAATTTTACTATGATGCTGAATTTTTTTTACACGGTTGTGGCTTGTTGATTGAAAGAAACTTAGTGAACTTAGGTTGCTTAAAATTTGGGTAAATTTAAAATTGAAAATTAAAAGTTAATTTCTTGCTAGAGGTGCCCAAAAACTGGCTCTAGTAGTAAATGCACTTTCTTGCTAGAGGTGCCCGAAACTGGCTCTAGTCGACTAAAATAAAATGAGGAATTGCTTACTTTGCTAGAGGTACCCGAAATTGGCTCTAGTGAAAATAAAAATAAATGCCCTGATAATTAAATTAATAAAAGCCTGTAGTTCACATAGAATCTTGAAAATCAACTTGTTCACAACTACGCACACACATTGTCACGAGCATTATAGTTTGGTTCCGGGTAATTTTTGTGCTATCCGAAAAATTAAAAGGTGATCATACTTTGTGACACGGTTCCGAGGTTTGAATTCAAGTTTGAAGCATGTCTTTGATGATTAAAGTCTTGGCAGGTAATTGTTAGTTTGCATTGCTTGAGGACAAGCAATAGTTCGAGTTTGGGGGCGTGATAAGTGTTCAAAAGTACTATTTTTATTACCCTTTTTACTCATATTATTGTTAGACTTAAGCTCATAGTAGTTGCATAATTAGTCATTCATGCATTAATTCATGTTTCTTTCCACCGTTGAGCTTGATTACATAACTTGGTGATTTTTGTGGAAAAAGATGCTGCTTTGGTGTGTTTTTGTGTGTGTGCAGAATCACTTACCTAAACAAGGCTAGAACCAGTTGCCAGGGCAATGCATGAAGGAGATGTCGAGCTAGTTGCCAAGGCAATGCATGAAGGAGACGCCGAGCCAGTTGCCATGGCAATTGTCGACATGAGCAAAGGTGATATGGTAGTCGAAATTGATGACTAGACAAGCCCAAGATGACGTGGAGCAAAGCCCAAACCCAAAGGAATTTGATTTCCATGCAGAGATTAAAGAAGAATTAAATTCCAAGAAGATAGGAGAAGTTCTAGTAGGAATACAATTATAATAAAGAATTATATTCTTTAAAGATAATTTAATTCCAACTTAACTTCCTCCTCAAAGAAGGACTTTGGACTAGCCCTATAAATAAGAAGGAGATTTCGACAATTCCATGAAGAGCAAGAGGAGAGGATTTTCGACAACTCCAAAGGGCAAGAAGGAAGAGATTTCGACAAGATAGCAAGGAGGGAGAGAGTTCGATTTCTTCTTCTTTTTTGCTTCCATTAGATTCATGGTTTGGGGATTATTCTTTGTATATCTTTTGAACCCAACCATGAACTAACTTGATTGGTTGGGGTTATTGTATTTTGTTGTTGTGAAAAATAATTGGATTTTGTTTAGGTAATAAGAGTTTGCACTTTCAATTCAAGGTTTACTCATTCTTGGTTCTTATTCTTGTTTGCGAGTGAATTGGGAGAGGATCTCGTAACTTCATCTATTTATCTAATATTGGGAGAGTTAGATTCAAGAAACGAATGAGTATGGTCTTTATTCAATCTATTAATGGTGAAGATTAATCCAGCTTAGGAATAAGTTAAGGATTTCAACGGCTAAGAGGAGCGCAAGATTGGTTGTTGTTCACCCTTGATTCACGCAGGGATGTATTATCAAGGCATGCACAAGTAGCTAGAGTTTCGACTTAGGGATAAGAAGAAACCATTGAAGAACGCTCTGCCGAACCTTGAAGTTGCTGCCCAGACGCCCAAGTAGTTGCCCAGGCAACCATCGATTAGTTGCCAAGGCAACCCCGCTGTGCAAGTTGCCACGGCAACTGAGTTGCCCTTGCGCTCTTTTACCAAGACGATCCAATCGGCTATCACACCTCAACTCATGATAACCTGACCTATTCTCTCTTTTGATTTAATCTATTGTTTTAGTTTATTGCTCTTAGTTTACTCGTTAATTAGAACTCCTATTATCAATTGTGTTTTTACTTTTCACAGTGCGGTAACTTAAGCAAAGTGGCCCAAACCAATCCCTGTGGAGACGATACTCGATACTCATATCACTTTATTACTTGCGACGTGTATACTTGCACAATTGCGTAGCACTTATCACATGCAACAATAAGCTAGTTTGAGCGGTTAACTGAATGAGTTGGGACGCAAAAGACACGGTTTTGAGTCCCCTCGCATGCACCATGTACCTTTCTCTTATTTTTGTACAATGTAAAGGTAGGATAGGTAAAATGACTCTCATGATCCCCAACTTATCATAATTATGCAAACTAGGTTTGCATGTCAGAAAGAGTTCAATTTAATCCTAATCTTACCCTAAACAAAAACTCTAATTCCTCTAACCCTATATTTGGGTTGTGACAGGTGGTTTTAGGAGGTTTATCTCTATTGATTTGTACGGAAAGCCACAACATGCGGTCAACTAAAAAGAAAATCGAGAAATGAGAGAAAATGTAGGTGTGAAGAAGATGATGAATAGTGGATTGGTCTCTAAAAATCCCCTTCTAATCTCTCTAGTGCTGGTATTTATGCCTAACAGAAGGTTCACTGGTGATAAGACTAGGTAATGATGTGTATTGATAAGTTGACAAAGTCGAGATTAGATTGTCAAGTAGTAGAGTCAACTGGTGGGCTAGGTGAACTTGACAATGATCATGCATGGACTGTAGTTAGACGAAGGATGTGGAAGGGTTGCCTTTGGATGAGCTTTGGGGCCCATGTGGAGGCGATGTAGTGGAGGATTGTTGATTCCAGAGGACCTCTTAGGGGAGAAAAAAAAAACAAAGTTAAAGGAGATGCGATGGTTATTATCCAAGCTCTCTAGAATACAAAGGAAAACGTGTCCCTATTTGACAGCTTCACTGAATATTGTAAGAACTTGTCTACTTTCTTTAGTTATGTTTGTTTTAAACATGTTATCTAAAACTTGACGGGTTTCTCATCATTAACCAAAATGGGAATGATAATTTTATTACTAAGTAAAGGTTCAACATTGATGACATCATTCCACATAACTATGAATTCCGAAAATTAAAATTACAATTAAAATCCCACGTAACAAAAAGACATTATCCTATCCTCATAATCCAAGCAAATGTAGGGAAATAATGCAAATAAAAAAAGGAAATTAGGAAATAGATCATGTCCAAGATTATTTAGGGAACTACGACACTCGTTATAGTGTGAGACGAACTCATTGTGTGTTCCCGACGAGTTTCACCGAAAAATAATGGAACTCATCCGAAGCACATGACGAGTTCCATAATATATATTTTTTATTTAGGACTCGTCGGGAACACACGACGAGTTTACTCTTCACCTTAAGAATTGTCGTAGTTCCCTGAATAATCTCAAACCCCCTATTTTCATTTTTCCTCTATATGCATTATTCCCCTAAATTTGCCCATATTTCAGCCCAACCCTTCTAAGCCCTTGTATTTCTTTTTGGTTTCCATATATTTTTAGTAATTATTTGAAAAATAATAATAATTTTAGAAAGAAAATATAATAATGATGCGACGTAATCTCAAAGTGTCATATCTTCGTCACAATGATATTATAAAAAGGGACCATTGTGGTGTTAATTAGTTTAATAAAATATAAGTTTAGAGTTTAATGTGAGAAAAAAATTAAGGGCTACTGTGGGTGAAAAATAATAGATTCAGGGATGAATGCATATTTAAGAATTTTTATTTTTTTACGCAAAAGAGAATCATTCATTCAAGCTAAGAAAAAAGTTACATCAAATGTTTGGGAACCAACCGCAGAGTCCATCACAGGCCAAACAATAGAAACAACCAGGACAAAAAAAACAAACGATCAATCCCAAACAAAGCCACCAACTGATCCAACAAATATCAAGGAGACAAAAACAAAATGAGATGTAACAACTTTTTCCAATGAAGAATCGAGAGAAAAACCAGCAACAAGATAAATATGACCGAAAGTATTTTTCAGCAGCCCAAAGGATCTAAAATGGTCTGGATCAGCATACTTCTCTTACGAGAGCTCCAAGGTCGAAGGAAGGCCTCCCCAAATTTTGAGATCAAGGACCTAGTCATTAGGTAGTCAACTTAGAACAAATCAGTCGCATTGGAATAGAGAAACACCCAGTCATTAGGGATCTAACAAACTGAGCAATGGATACACAAGTAAAGTCATCGAAACCATAACGTTTCCGAGAGAGAAAGAGAGACCTTAATACAGATCTTGAAACCACATATCGGACTTTCCTCCATCCGATAGTGGTGAAACATAAAAAGATCATAGCTCTTGCGAATGACACTCTTTGGTGCCATTCGCCACATAATCATCGTGAAAATTAGCAACACAAGGAATTTTTGAGATATTGGATAAACGGAGACTCCTAAGGGAATAAAAAAGAATCAGGATGATATTAAAATTTTTGCCAAAGGGGTCGGTGCCATCCTCCATAAGACAAGTCTCATCATCAAAAAATCTGATCATTTCCATCTTGCGTTTCTTCCTAGCCACCTTCTGGATTTGGTTTAGTCTTTTAGACCCTCCGGAAGCTTCTTTGACCTTTAGTTCATAATTATTAAACAATAAACAAGACTCCTCCGACCATCCTGGACTGGAGTGGAAACTAAGCTTAAAACATCTTCATTAGTTGTCAATCCAAAGCCTTGAAGATTCCAGACTCACAAATTCCTTTGAAAGTTTTGCTTTTTAAACACATTTTCTAATTGTAAGGTGGCCAACTTTCATCCATGAATTCCACACGAGTTCTCTTCCTATTAGGTGAAACTTTCATATCAACAAAATTGAGGCTTAGAGTTAACAAGATTTAAGCTTTTGATATGATCACAGAGAAGGGCTTTTTTGAGAGCACATCAATGCATTGAACAAGAGGACATGGATAGCACCCAAACCATTACTTGTCTGATAGAAGGTCCTTGTAGAAAGTTCCTGATTCTTCAAACATATATCCATGCCAGAATCCTGTTTTAAGAGGGGACCAAGGGACGTATTGATTGGACAATAGGTGGCATAGGCTTAGGACCCAGCTCCAAGGAGATTTCTAGATCTAGAGATAAAATCACCTTTTCGGAGTCAACGATAGCCTTGAGGGTTGCAGCCGGATGTCCCATTTTGCCATAAGAGTAGCAAAATCTGGGCAGTCTCTCGTACTTGAACTTAATGATAAGGGAATTATTTTGGTGCCTCTTTAAGTTGAAGTCAATTTTGAGAGGGTCTTCAGTCCGTAGAGCCACTTTCACTTTAAGGACACCATCCCATTTCACAATGTCATGTTTCTCAATGTTGGACTCGACGAACATCAAAAAAATATTCCCAATTTTTACAGTATTGTCCTTATTTATTAATGCAAGGGGTAAGTTATGGACTTGTACCCAAAACTGAGACAAAGAGAAGTCGATTTCTTCCAAGGTAGCCTCGAAAAGGCCCTTCCTTCAAGACAATATGTCTATCCTGAACCGACCAAGTACCCTGACTTACAACCTTTTTTTATCACTTTTCGATTTAAAAACAAAAAAGAAATGATTTCTTGCCATGTCAGGACATTTGAATTTTTCTGGGATAGGTCAAACCTTGTTAAGAATAGCACATAAGGTAAGGAACTTCATTTTCTTGTTTGAAATAATCTTACCAACCAAGGAATGTGCCTTAATTGTAGCTTTAACAACATCATCAACGTCCAACTCTAAATCTTCAAGTTGTGTTACAGTCTCCGGAGCCCGACATTCATCATTTTCACCAGTATTTGATTCCATAAAAAAGCTCAAAGAGTGAAAAAAATAGGTCGATGTTAAGAAAATGCCTCAGGACTGAAACATGTCCACGTGTGTTTCTTTATTAAGTTGATTGTGTCAAAGTTTGTTCCTGTTTTTTAGGAATCAATTATTTTATTATTCATGCTTTGCAATCGTAGAGCAAGTTTAGGATCATATTGTTAGTGGTTGTTATTTTTCAAACTTTAAATATTGTAATGTTTTGATTATTCAGTATCTGCAGTACTATGTTATTTGCTTCAACTTTGCTATAACAACTTTCTCTATTTTTTTCACGTTAATAAACAACAATTGGTATCAGAGCATCATTCTTAAGGGATCTGTGAGTGTGTGAGATTGTTGTGTCATGGACGTCGAAGCAAGTTCCAGTTTCTCTTTAATCTCTCCACCGGTGTTTGATGGAGACAACTACCAGGTTTGGGCAATTCGTATGGAGGCGTATATGGAAGCTTTGGATATTTGGGAAGCAGTGGATATTTGGGAAGCAGTGGAAGAGGATTATGAACTTCCTGCTCTCCCAAACAATCCTACCATGGCGCAGATCAAATCGCAAAAGGAGAAGAAGGCAAAAAATCCAAAGCAAATGCATGTTTGTTCGCTGCAGTCTCATCTACTATCTTTACTCGGATTAGACTCTGAAGTCAGCATATGAGATATGGAATTATCTCAAGTCAGAGTATGAGGGAGATGAAAGAATCAAAGGAATGCGTGTTCTAAACTTGATTCGAGAATTTGAGTTACAGAAGATGAAGGAAACATAATCAATTAAAGAGTATTCTGATAGGTTATTGGACATTGCAAACCGAATCAAATTACTTGGTTCTGCATTCAAGGACTCGATAATTGTTGAAAAATTTCTTGTAACAGTGCCTGAAAAATTTGAGGCATCTATTTCAGCCTTGGAAAATACCAAGGACCTTACTCAAATTACTCTTGCACAGATTCTCAATGCTTTGCAAGCATAGGAGCAAAGAAGAGCCATGAGGCAAGAAGGGTCATCCCCCTTTCAAATGATGGAGAAGACCAGACGCCAAGTGTACCAAATGTAACCAAATGGGGCATGAAGCTGTAATTTGCAGGAGCAAGAATCAACAGCAATGTGTGGAGGCTAAGATTGCTGATCAGGAGGAGGAGGATCAACTGTTTGTGGCTACATGCTTTATGGGCAGTAAATCAAATGAAAGTTGGCTGATCGACAGTGGCTGCACCAACCATATGACTCATGACAAGGAGTTGTTTAGAGATTTAAAGCCAACTAACATCACCAAAGCCAAAATTGGCAATGGGGATTACATCTATGTCAAAGGAAATAGGACGGTTGCGATTGCAAGCTGTACAGGTACAAAACATATACATGATGTTCTCTTTGTTCCTGACATTGACCAAAATCTGTTGAGTGTGGGTCAACTTATTGAAAAAGGCTTTAAAGTTACTTTTGAAGATGAATATTGCTTTAAAGTTACTTTGAAGACGAATATTGCTTGATTAATGATGTAGCTAATCAAGATATCTTCAAAGTAAAAATGAAAGGAAAGAGTTTTTCACTCAATCCTTTAGAGGATGAGCAATCTGCTTTTCCTCTTACAGAAGTTGTCACACAAATTTGGCACAAGAGAGTCAGACAATATCATCATCAAGGGTTGCTGCAACTAAGAGAAAAGGAGTTGGCACTTGATGTTCCCAAGCTTAGTGATGCAATCTCAAGCTGCAAAGCATGTCAGTTTGGAAAGCAAAATAGGAAGCCATTCCCGAACTCAACCTGGAGAGCCACTAAAAAAGTACAGCTCATCCACACGGATGTTGTAGGCCCTCAAAGAACACCTTCTTTAAAAGGTAGTTTCTATTATATTGCTTTTATTGATGACTTCACCAGAATGTGCTAGATTTTTTTCTTGAAGTTTAAATTAGAAGTAGCTCAAGTTTTTTGGAAGTTCAAGGCAAGAGTTGAGAATGAACGTGGCTGCAAAATTCAGGTTGTAAGGTCTGACAATGGGAAGGAGTACACTTCGGCAAAATTTGACAAATTTTGTGAAGATTCAGGCATAGAGCATCAGCTTACAGCCCCTTACACACCTCAGTAAAATGGAGTTGGTGAGAGGAGAAATAGATACATCATGGAGATGTCAAGATGCATGTTGCATGAAAAGAATTTGCCAATGAAGTTTTGGGCAGAGGCAGCAAATACGGATGTGTTTCATCAAAACAGGCTTCCCACAAAGGCAGTGAAGGAACAAACACCATTTGAGGCGTGGTATGGTTACAAACCATCTCTGAAATTCCTTAAAGTATTTAGTTGCTTGTGTTTCACTCATGTTCCACAGAGCAAGCATGACAAGCTTGATAGGAGAGTTTCACCAGGTATCTTTATAGACTATAGTACTGTCAGCAAGGCCTATAAAATTTTCCAGCCACAAACTAGAAATATTGTTGTTAGCAGGGATGTTCACTTCGTGGAAGATGAAGAGTGGAGATTGGATGATGTAGAGAAAAAAGGTCAGACCATAACAGAGTTGAAACTCAAGTTTTCTGGTTCAAGCATCGAAGAAGAAGATGACTGGCGGAATGAAACAGTGGATGATACTCTCGTAAGAGGAACAAGGCTGCTCTCAGATGTTTATGAAAAGTGCAATGTTTCTGTGTGCGAACCTGCTAACTATGCAAAAGTAAAAAGGATCAAAGATGGATAGTTGCAATGGAGGAGGAGCTGTCAATGATAGAGAAGAACAAGACGTAGATCCTTGTGGACAGACCTCAAGGCATGAAGGTAATTGAAGTTAAGTGGGTGTTTAAAACCAAGATTAACGCTGATGGTTCGATCAACAAGCACAAAGCCAGGCTTGTGGTTAAAGGGTATGCCCAAATCTTTAGTGTTGATTACTCTGACACTTTTGCTCATGTTGCTAGATTGGACACTATCAAGTTACTGCTTGCAATAGCTGCACAAAAGGGCTGGAAAGTGTTCCAGTTGGATGTTAAATCAGCTTTTTTAAATGGTATCTTACAAGAAGAAATTTATGTTGAGCAATCACAAGGATTTGTGAAGGAAGGTGAAGGAGACAAAGTCTATTTTCTCAAGAATGCCTTTTATGGTCTAAAACAAGCTCCAAGAGCTTGGTATAGCAAAATTGATGAACATTTGCTGAACTTGGGATTTGTGAAAAGTCTATCAGAAACAACCTTGTATGTCAAGCACAATAGTACTGACATTCTTATTGTTTCACTGTATGTTGATGGCATATTGGTTATAGAAAACAATACAGATCATATTCAAAATTTCAAACAGGAGATGATGAAGGTGTTTGAAATGACAGATCTCGGGTTCATGTCCTACTTCCTTGGCATGGAGATCAAGCAAGGGCAAGGTGAAGTTTTCATCTGCCAAAAAATTATGCAAAGAAAATACTAAAAAAGTTTCAGATGGAAGAGTGCAAGGCAGCAAGCACTCCAATGAATCAAAAAGAGAAGTTGTGCAAAGAAGATGGTGCTGACAAAGTTGATGAAAGATATTTTAGGAGTTTGATTGGTTTCTTGATGTATCTCACAGCAACAATGACTGATATTTTAAATGTTGTAAGTATTTTGTCTCAATTCATGCATTGTGCAAGTGAATTACATCTCAAGGCCGCCAAAAGAGTGATTCGATATGTCAAAGGCACAAGTGATTTTGGTGTTAAGTTCACAAGGAGCAAGGAGTTCATGCTGGTTGGTTTTTCTGACAGTGACTGGGGAGGTTCTATTGATGATATGAGGAGCACTTCATGCTACTATTTTACTCTTGGCTCTGGGGTTTTCTCATGGAGCTCGAAGAAGCAAGAAACTGTAGCCCAATCCACTGCTGAAGCAGAGTTTATTGCTGCAACAGCTACTGTCAATCAAGCTTTATTGCTGAGGAAAATTTTACTTGATCTTGATCTAGAGCAAAAGGAAAGTACAGAGATTCTTGTTGACAACCAAGCTGCTATTGTTATCTCTCATAATCCCGTGTTTTATGGGAAGACTAAACATTTTAACATCAAGTTATTCTTCCTAAGGGGAGTAATGAAACATGGAGATGTGATTCTTGTCTATTGCAAAATAGAAAATCAAGATGCAGACATTTTAACCAAACTATTGCCTGCTTGTAAGTTCGAGTTTCTGAGGTCACGACTTGGTGTTTGTAGCTTCTAAAGCAACGAGGAGTGTTAAGAAAATGCTTCAGGACTGAAACATGTCCACATGTGTTTCTTTATTAAGTTGATTGTGTCAAAGTTTGTTCCTGCTTTTTAGGAATCATTTATTTTATTATTCATGCTTTGCAATCGTGGAGCAAATTTAGGATCATATTGTTAGTGGTTGTTATTTTTCAAACTTCAAATATTGTAATGCTTTGATTATTCAGTATCTACAGTACTATGTTCTTTGCTTCAACTTTGCTATAGCAGCTTTCTCTATTTTTTCACGTTAATAAACAACAGACGAAAAGGTTGGAGGAAAAGAAAAGAGAGGGAGAACTCAAACCATGACTCTCATATAAACCAGAGTCTGTCAAAGTGCGAAAGCTTGAGAACGCAAAAGAACAAAAAACTCAAGAAAATCAACAAGGCCAGAAAATGGAAGATGAAAGAACCAAAGAGAGAGTTAAAGTCCCCAACTATCAACTTTACATAAAAAGATTATTTTTTATGGGCATAAACGTCGTAAAGGTGTCCAAATTATACCATTTTTTTAGTTTGGTGTTTAAATTTTGTTATGGGACAAATTAGTGCCTAATATTTTATTTCGTTATTCAAATTAGATTTTTTTCCGTCAACGATTGTTAAAAAATTTCGTCATACAATTAAAACATGACACATGAGTTGTTTACTAATTTATTTAATTTTTAAGTTTCTTTAAAAATATGAATTTCTTAAAACCTCTAAAGTTTTAATTTCTTTCAATCAAACCATCAAATCACATCTCCATCACCATCTGACATTCCCACACGTCGGTGGTTCATCTTTCACAACTCAAGCGTCACGTACCTCATTGTGCAGCATCTCCCCACCCTCCAGCCGTTTGTCAGAAACCCAATCGACATTTTTTTCTCATTGTTGAATGTTTGTCGATGGAGAAATCGAATGTTCATTCATCGATTTTCAAGCGTCGGGATCCGACGAAGACAATGGTGCCTGATGGTGGTTGAATTGGTGATCAAAGGGGAGGAATTTAGGGATTTAGGGTTAGAGTTTTTTTAAAATAAATTGAATATTTTAGGATTTTTTAAATAAAATTAAAGAATTTTATTTTTTAAATAAAAATTAAAGAAATTAACTAAAATAGGCCACGTGTAATGTTATGATTGGATAACGAAATTTTTTTAACAACCTTGACGGAAAAACCTAGTTTGAATAACGAAATAAAATGTTAGGAACCAATTTGACCCGGAACAAAGTTTAGGCACCAAATTGAAAAAAGATATAATTTTTCTCTTTTTAACAAGAAATTATTAGATGGACTCGACTCACCACGTCATCCATGGTCCATCCAATAACACTCACCCATTTCTGCGCAACTTCCAAAAAGAAAGAGGTGAAGATTCACCTTAAAAATATAAGATATTTTTTTATTGAATGAGACTATAGATAAGTGGTGAGATAGGCTCATTTAATAATTTTCTTTTACGAAAATTAAGTTTTTGTGATATATTTAAGACTTTTTCTGAATAACATATTTTTAAAGTCGGTTAATTAAACCCAAATCACGTCGAGATCCAAGTTTTATTTTATAGTTGGAGACGGATGTTGGCTTGAAAATCGAAACTCTGTCCTAATCATGGCGGGAAGTAGTCGAAGCAGAAGATCTTATGACGATCGTTCTTTTCGAGTCCGAAACAGACGAGATCGACAGCAAAAATGTAATGACCCGAGATAGAATTTAGGTTAAGAAAGAAAAAGGGTAAACTACATAAATGGCCATCGAACTTTTAGGACAGATTCATTTTGGTCACCATACTTTTAAAATATCCGATAAGGTCACCCAAATTTTAGTTTGATTTCAATATAGTCACTAAACTTTTAGGGCGGATTCATTTTGGTCACCATACTTTTAAAATATTCGATAAGGTCATCCAACTTTTAGTTTAATTTCAATATAGTCACCGAACTTTTAGTTCGCTTTTAATATGGTCCCTCACTTTACCTTCTGTTAAAAGCTGACGTTAGTTTTTGTTTTTCCTTAATAAAAAACGGGTAAACTACACCAATCATCACTCAACGTTCTTCTCACTCCTATTTTGGTCACTAGAGTTAAAAAAATTTCAATTTAATAACTTAACTTTCGAATCGTTCATATTTTGGTTACTCTCAAATGACATGGTTATACAAATAGAAAAATTTGATTAATCCTTAAAAAAATTGGGTAATGATTTTTTTTACTTTGCTTATTAAATTTACCATATTTGATATTTTAATAAGCAAAGTAAAAAAAATATTAGTCAAATCAAATGTTCTAATTAACCGGTCAATCGATTATCCGATTTAATTGGTACAATATAAGATTGGGAATTGAATAATTTGAATCTAGAAATTAACCAAAATAATTTTTAAAGATTAATTGAACCCAATTTCGATACAAATTTTTAAAATAAATTATTTCAATTCGATTACGGTTCATAGTTTTAAGCAAAATTGATTAACTGATCTGATCTAGTATATATAATATTTCAAAATTTTATGCATTACAATATCTTATAGTCTAATGATTTTGATCCCTTCTGATTTTTTTAAAGTTTTGGCTCTGGGTAGAATTAATAAGTGAGAACCTTCAATTTTTGACTTTCTAGTTAATAAACAAAGTAAAAAAATCATTTACAGAATCAAATATTTCGGTTAACTAGTTAATCGATTATTTGATTTAATTAATACAATATAAGATCGAGAATTGAATAATCTAAATTTACCAAAATAAATCTTTAAGGATTAATCGAATTTTCTATTTGTATAAACATGTCATTTGAGAGTGGCCAAAATGTGAACAATTCGAAAGTTAAGTTATTAAATTGATTTTTTTAACTCTAGTGACCAAAATATGAGTTAGAAGAATGTTGAGTGATGATTGGTGTAGTTTACCCATTTTTTAATTAAGGAAAACGAAAACTAACGTCATCTTTTAACTGAAGGTAACGGGAGAGACCATATTGAAAGTGAACTAAAAGTTCGGTGACTTTATTGAAATTGAACTAAAAGTTTGGCGACCTTATTGAATATTTTAAAGTACAGTGACCAAAATGAATCCGCCTTAAAAGTTCAGTGACTATATTGAAATCGAACTAAAAATTGGTGACCTTATTGTATATTTTAAAAGTTATAGTGACCAAAATGATTTTTTCCTAAAAGTTCGATGACCATTTATGTAGCTTACCCCAAGAAAAAAATAAAGGATTTCAGAAGATTAAAAAAGAAAGGGTTTAAGAGGAATTGAAGAAGATAGAGAATAAAGAATTTTCATTAAACATTTCGATAGGATTTTTTGTACCAGAATCCTTTACATATAGATATTGTACGAGCTAATGTAAATCCGACAGGTTTAATTCTATCCAGCTGTCATAACAATTTAATAAATAACTGTTAAAGGAAAATATTCATAAGGCTGGTAAGTTTTGGACTCTCCATCGATGCTTTGCTAACAGGCTTATTTAATTGGTCTCTCAAAAGCCCACTGGTCGAACCCATCTTCATATTAAGGGTCCGTTCTAAAACGTTGTCCTTCCATTAATAATCTTTTCCTCAATAACGCAGACTTCCCCTTTTGTCTCATTCATCACAATTTTCCCTCTTTTTCTTGCAATCCCTAATTCCCCTCTTTTCAACTCTGAAATTCTTAACCCTTCAGCCATGATCATAACAGAAAAATATTCCCCTGGCAGAAGCTCTCGCAAAAGTAAGGATCGAAGCCATCGCAGTAAAAGCAAAAGCAGCCGCCATAACCGTAGCACGAGACATGGCCGTCGTAATTCCAGCGACGGATATTCATGTGAAGATAGCGACGGAAGAGCTCGAGGCAGTAGTAAGAGGAAGATGTCTCCTAGAAACATCACGGAAGAGGAAATTGCTGAGTATGTGGCCAAGAAAGCACAAAAGAAGGTTTTTCTTTTGCTTTCCTTCAATTATTTTGAATATTTTGGATTTTTTTAGTGATCTAATAGTTCATTTTTTTATTTAGGCAATGCATGCTGCGAAGAAATTGAAAGCGCCAGTTTCAGGTTATTCAAATGATTCAAATCCTTTTGGCGATTCAAATCTCAACGAGAAGTAAGATTCTTTTTCAACTTTATTTTTTTTTATGAATGACTTGTCATTAAAGTTTAGAGCGTTTGAACCTGGCAAACTATAAGAAGCTCAAATTTTGCAGATTAATGGTCGCAATTATAGTACTTCTTACTCTATCATTGATTAGGCAATTTGTTATTAATATTAGTCTTTTGGTATTGCATGCTTCACGAATCTAGTGACAGAATTTGTTTGATAAATGCTGATATCAATACATATTGGATTGTGTGTGGTTTCTAGGTTTGTTTGGCGGAAGAAAATTGAGCGAGATGTTTCCCAAGGAGTGCCATTGGATGCATTTTCAGTGAAAGCTGAAAAAAAGAGACAAAAAGAGAGAATGGTAAGTTGGTATTGGTTAAGATTATTTTGTGTAGTATATAGTATTAACCATATTGAAATTATTGTTGTGTGATTGTTACATGGAATCCATTGTTTAATGAATGCTTATTCAAATTCACATTGCAGGCCGAGATTGAAAAAGTTAAAAAGAGAAGGGAGGAAAGGGCACTTGAGAAAGCACAACATGAGGAAGAAATGGTAAAGTTTGGCTCCTTGAAAAGCATGATTGTGACCTATTACAAAATTAAACCTGTCTTGGGCTTTCTTTGCTGATATTAACTTTTTTTTTGGTTTATTAACCGTCTTTTCTGGTAGGCTATGCTAGCTAGAGAACGTGCTCGAGCTGAGTTCGACGATTGGGAGAAGAAAGAGGAGGAGGTATGGTGCTGAGTTGTTTGTGGTTGATACTATTTTTTCTGTTTCATTTAAAGTTGGTTAGGATAGTAACATGTGATCTCTACAGTTCCATTTTGATCAAAGCAAAGTCAGATCAGAGATTAGATTGCGTGAAGGCCGTATGAAACCTATTGATGTTTTGTCCAAGCACCTTAATGGATCGGATGATATGGATATAGAGCTAAATGAACCATACATGGTTTTCAAGGTATATCTCCCTCCATTGTTGTTTCTCTTGGATTTGATACCTTTTCATACCTTTAACTTTGAACTTGAACATTTTAAATATTCTTTCATTGAAGAATAGTTTGCTAAATATAGTTAGATAATGGGAGTTCTCCTTTGTTTTGTATTTTGGTTTCATGTTATTTGACTTATTTTTTGGACCTCACTTTAATAGAACGATAACTGTGTACTGACCCTCAGTGCTATGTAATCATTGAGTGCTTTATTGTTATCAATGTTTTAACACACACATTCATTTGTCTTATTTGTGATTATTATTGACCTTGGTGTCTGATTCAGGGCTTGACAGTTAAAGAGATGGAAGAGCTTCGTGATGACATCAAAATGCATCTCGATTTGGACAGGGCAACTCCAACACACATAGTTTACTGGGAGGTATTTCATTTTCCCTCATTCCTGCTAGGCGCAGACTATAGAGTCTACTGTTTTTGGATATTTCTGTGTCTATTGCAAAGATTCCCACCACTCAATTTCTAATTTAATTTTGCTTATTTGAATTTCCCTCCCCATGTACTCATAAATTTGTTAGAGCCCTGGATTTAAAAATGGCTGAAAAGGATTCATATTGCTTAATTTAATTGATTGAAGGGTTTATTGAATCAATAGTAAGAATATATATTTTCTTCATCCCAAACTTTAACAAAATCTTGGTATCTTTAATTTCACAGGCACTTATGGTGGTATGTGATTGGGAGCTAGCTGAAGCCCGGAAGAAGGATGCACTTGATCGAGCTAGGGTGCGTGGGGAGCAACCTCCAGCTGAGTTGCTAGCAGAAGAAAGGGGTCTGCATTCTAGTATTGAAGAAGATGTCAAGAATCTCTTGGAAGGGAAGACCCACAGTGAGCTGGAGGCATTACAGTCCCAGATTGAGTCACAGATGCGAACTGGCACAGCGAAGGTTGTTGAGTATTGGGAGGCTGTTCTTAAACGTCTTCATATTTTCAAGGCAAAGGTATATCTTTTTAGATGTTCTTGATGGTAATATTGTTTAATTCATGATGTTTATCTGGGCTTATGTGTTAATTTATGCGTCAACAGGCCTGTTTGAAGGAAATACATGCTAAAATGCTGCGTAAACATTTACAACGCCTTGAGCAACCTTCAGAAGGTGGAGATAGGCTGGAATCTGATAGTGGCTTAAGACCTGTGGACGAGGCTAGTGATCAAGATGCGAAAGGTATGTGTTTAATCAAGGCCTCGAGGGGATCTGGTTGCTTCATTTTGGATTTCTGAACCTATAGCAAAATTTGCTAATTCCTTTTCCCCATTAGATGCTGAAACATCTTCTCCAGAGCCGATAATACAAGAAGAGGCTCATGAGGTGGAAGAAGAGGCTGGATCTTTTTCACCAGAACTGTTGCATGATGATGAAGATGAAGAAGCTATTGACCCAGAGGAGGACAGGGCTTTATTGGTAACTCTAAATCTATCTTTCCCTTGATTTGAATGGTAGCTAAGGAGTCCTTGTGGTTAACCATTTTTCTCAACAGGAAAGGAAACGTATGGCTTGGTTAGAGGAGCAGCGAAAACGGATGCAAGACGCTTTGGCGTCGAAACCTGCCCCTTCAGAAGATAACTTTGAGCTAAAAGCTATGAAAGCTATGGGAGCAATGGAGGAGGGTGATGCTGTATTTGGCTCTGGTGCTGAAGTTAGCTTGGACTCTCAGGTACTGTATCAATTCATCCCAGATTCAAATGAGTTTAGGAAATTTTCTATTTGCCGCTTTCTATTTTACTCTTGAAATCAACTAATATATATTGGCGCAGGTGTATTGGTGGCATGACAAATACCGACCTAGAAAACCAAAATATTTCAATCGTGTTCACACTGGATATGAGTGGAACAAGTACAATCAGACCCATTATGATCATGATAATCCTCCTCCCAAAATTGTGCAAGGATATAAATTTAATATCTTCTACCCAGACCTTGTCGACAAGATAAAGGCCCCTGCATACACTATTGAGAAGGATGGTAACAGTTCAGAGACGTGCATCATAAGATTCCATGCTGGGCCACCCTATGAGGACATTGTAAGTTTAACTTCATGTAGTTTTTTCTTAAGAAATTACTGATACATCTGCAACTGTAATTTGAGATGTTTTTTAGTAATTACTAACTCTTGCAATTGCACTACAGGCGTTCCGAATTGTAAACAAAGAGTGGGAATATTCTCATAAGAAGGGATTTAAGTGCACATTCGAACGTGGAATTTTGCATGTATATTTCAACTTCAAGCGCTATCGCTACCGTAGGTAATACGTGGCTGATTTTGCAATTTCAACCTCACAAGCTGCAGCTGCCAGCCAAGCAATTCTACCCGTATAACCATTAAGGTAACCTGAAGTTTTTGTCGTAGTACTAAAACAAAAATGTGAATGAGAAGTATTCTCATATTTGAAGCTTTCACGTTCTCAATGCTTTCAGTTTATGACAAATATATGGTCTCTGGCACTATTCACACTGATATGTTGCACTTGGAACATGAATGCGATAACTCGTGTTGTTGGAATTTGTTATTGAATTGGAACTCTTAGATTGTAGTTACTTGTCTCCCAACATGTCATTTCTTTGTTTTATGAACTTTGGCTTTGAAATCTAATATTTCCATTGTTGGTAAGGATTAAACATATTATTGTTAAAAGATGGTGCATTTTCAAAGTGATAATATCCTTTTCATTAGCAAAGTGGCTTTGGATTGCCTTTGTCGATAAACATTGTTAAAATCCACTTTGCTTAATATTTGTGGCTTTTACATAACACCTTGGACACAGTGTTATAATATTATTCTTAATTGGGCATGAACACTTTGGAAGCAGTGGAAAAAGATTTAGGGAAAATCAAACAAAATATTGAAAAAAGTTCCTTTTGCTTTCCACTAATCCAAGTTACATAATAAGCCCAAATACGTCATCATCATACCCATGACCCAATTTAAACATATATCCCAAAAGCTATTACCCTAAACCACCTGATGAAACCCTAAAGCAGCCGCCAACGTCCTTTCTTCCAGAATTATTCGACCCCAAGTCTCTTCACGTGACCCTGTGCCAGCTCAACCGATTCGGGACCACTTGGTCGCCACCTAGGCCTCTGGTCCCCAAGACATCCGTTCTCCAGCAAAGCGAGTAACGTTCTATTATCCCTCAAAACGTAGAGAAATTATTAGATAAACTCGGTTTATTATGTTACTTATAGTTCATTTAATATTATTTATTTATTTTAATGTAATTTTTAACTATCTACTTTTTAGTTGTATGTAGGATAGAAGAGAAGATTTACCTTAAAAAATAAAAAAAATATTATTAGATGAAACTATAGATGACATGATGAACTAAACTTATCTAATATTTTTTCCAAAATGCATGTGTAATCACTCATTTTTATCCGGTTTGTAAATATTGTTAATATATCATGGGGTGTTATTATTGCATGTATACATGTTATTATATGTTTACTATATATATGCGATTAAAGTGTGAAATATACACGTGTGATATGTGTGAGTGCATGTATATTATACATATTATGTTTTAATATTTATTATAGTATATGTGTGTCGCATGTATGTTTATGTGTGCATTGTGTGTGACTGTGTAAAATGTGAATGTTATATTAGTGATGTGTATAATTAGGTGTGCCTGTACATTTATGTTATATTAACTAAGGGCGTGTAACGTATATTAATGCCGGTATGCCATACGTATATGTGTGCGCGTACGAATATATATATATATATATATATATATGTATGCATTATCATATTCGTGTTATTGTTATTATTATTATTATTATTATTATTATTATTATTATCACATATATATATATATATATAAACAGATAATAAAATAAGACCCAAGTTTATTAGTGTCCAATCCAATATATTACAAAACCCAAAATTGTGTTATATTGGGCCTAACTCAGCCCATCCCTAATCTAATCCAGAAACCCTAATCCATATCTGACCCCCTCCCTTTATTTTGTGCAGCTGCACGAGGGTCGTTGGATCAGATCTAGATCCAACGGCCACGGCTGAAGCATGAAAGACCCCTCATCTGCCGCGTGAAGCGCAGGCGAGGGTTGTTGAATTCTCACGCCACGTGTCAACATCTGGTGCCATCTTTACAGTCCCCATAGCACATCTAAGCCGTCGATCTTCAAGAAAATCCCAGCCGTTGGATCAAAATCGATCCAACGGCCAAGAACAGATCTGTTAAATAAAGATCGCATGCCCCCAACCACCCTCTGCTGCCGTGCACGCCACCCCTCACCGGTCGTACCATCCAGATGTGCAAAAATCATAAGAAAAACTCCAAGTCAGATCAAAAGCATAGGCAACCATCAACCGAAGTAGATTATTAGTTCCTTTTATACATGTATTTCGAAGAAAAAAAAGCAGAGATGAATGTAACAAAAAAACCAGAATCAAAAGAAATAAAAAAAAAAGATGAGTTGTCAGTCGATTTAAAAAAAACACACAAAAAAGGAATACAAAGAGTTTCAGTGGTATTTTCCCGATTTCTTGCTCTTGTTCATCTCATGTATGTAAAAGAAACGATCTAAATAAGCCCAAAGAAAAGTTTTTACCTTTGTCGTGTGTGTTTTGCCGGCGATGAACCCATGGGTGAGCCACGCTTTCCCTTCGAAATAATAGCGGAGGTCTTTTGTGGAGTCCAAAAAAAGGTCTTTGTTTAGGTTTTTTTGTTGTAGAACCACCGTGGTCTAGGAAGGCTTGAGGTGGCCGTACGGCCGAACCTTGCCTGAGACCAGCGGAGCGTAGTGGTTCTGGTTTTTTTTGGGTGTTTATCCTCTGGAAATTGGGAAAGGAGAGAGCCATCTCTCTTTAAGGTTCAAAAAAAAATGAAGGAAAAATAAAAAGGGGGCGGCTAATAGTTCTATAGAGGGGAAATAAAAGAAAATGATATAATTGCCCACTAAAACCCCTCGTGTTTGTCAATTTTTCAAACCGAGTCTGCCCCTTGGGTCAATCACAACCCCAATCCTTCATAGTTTACCGAAAATTCCAATTCAACCCCTAAATTAAACTAAAATCAGTTTTCAAATAGTCAATTTACACCCTTAGTCATCCCGTGTTTTGGATATTTTCAGTCTGAATCTGCCCCTTGGTAATATTACACATTTAGTCCTTTCAAGTTTATTTCACTTTATAAATAAGTCCCTAATTTATGTTTTTTAATCCCTGTTTTCTTTTTTATTTTCATTTTCGTCACTCTTTTCTCTTTGTTCTTAAATATTTATGTTACTTTTGTTTTATTTATGTGTTTCAGCAAGTTTAATTTGTTCATCATGATTCATATATGTTTCTATGTCATACTTAGTTATACCTTTTTAGATATGTCACGTTATGATTTTATGTTTCGATTTATTTGATTTCTTTGTATATGTGTTTGTTTTACGTGGAACGTTTTGGTTTAGCTTGAATATCATGTCATATATATCGCATGAATCTCATGATCGTTTTTTTTTTGCAATTTTGGTCATATGTTAGTTTCGAGTTTTTGTTTGATATGTGTTATGGTACGTTTTTAGCCTTGTTCTAATGTGTATTATGTTTCTTTTTTGCTTTTATTATGTCCTACGGTTCTCCGTTTTTTTTTTGTATTTTGGTTGGCATGTTATATGCATTAATTTGTGTTTTCATAACATGTGCATTATCATATCATGTAGTCTGTTCGTTCGTGTTGTATACATGTATTTTATTAAACGAGCATGTTTGGTTTAGTCATGTATCATGCATATAGGTGCTCTAATATGTTTTATTTTTATTTTTTCTTTCTTTTTTCGCGTTTTAAGTCATATGTTACAAATGGATGATTTTGGTCACATATTAATATCATGATATGCTTTTAATGTATGTATGTAATTCATGTCATATGATAAAATTTTTAGTGTAATATTGTGGTAATAAGGTTTTATTAATTCAGCATTTCATTATATGTATGTCTTGTATATATTGCATTATGGTTTTCTTTAGTTTCTTTTAACATGTATATATGTGATCAATTAATTCTAGAAGTATGTTTTTTTCACATGTTTTTTATTGCTTTGTTTTTATCATTGCGATATATTTTATGTTCGTGCTTTTTGTTTTTGTTTAATACCGTGATATTTATGTTTTTCTATATTATGTTTTTAGTACCGTGTCAATCTGAATGTATGTTTTGTTATCATGTTTATATAGATTTATCATGTTTAGATTTTTAGTTTAATATTTTGAGGTTTACGTTTTTATATCATAGTGTTTATGTTTATTTTCGTGTTTAGTTTTGATTTTTGTACATGGCATTTATATTTACGATCATACATTTTGTTAAATATCGTGTTAATTTAGATTTGTCCTTCCTCGATATAATGCTTTCTAAGATGGCATCATGGAATATATTATTTGTTAATGCGGTGTCCTTTTATCCGAGCGTAAACGGGGCCAGTATCAGGCGTAGTGATGGTGGTTAGGCGTTTACTCTCGGATAACGGGGCTTTTAAAATCTACTCACACTTATAACCAAATTTTAATTAAATCGTCACTTTAATCCGGAAAATCTAATATTGATAAAGCGGTAATTATTAAAGTACCAATTTTGGGCGGTGTGGGGGTGCTAATCCTTCCCCATCCGTAATCGACTCCCGAACCCAACAGTTTTCAAATCTCTGGTTTTATGGTGTTCGGCCTACCTAAGTGGCCGGTGGCGACTCCTCATTTTTAAATAAAACGCGGTTTTTTTTAAAATCCCTGCGGAATAAACATTTTTTATCTGAAAAACCACAAACACTTCGAATATACTTTTTTAGCGAGAGGAGACATCGCTACAGCATGCAAACAAATAAAAAAGCATCAGAAAAAGGGGAATTACAACGATGAAAATCAGGGGCAATCAGGAGAATTTCAGCCAGAAGATGACATTTTGCAACCAATCAAAAACCATGCATTAGAGTATAAATAAAAAACTAGGTAGACCTTTTTGATGTAATTATGATTTTACTCCACTCTTGTGCAAATACCCAAAAAACTAATTCATTATCCAAATATTTTAACCCACTTACAGCCCATCACCAAGTCTAAGAAACCCTAACCTTAAAGTTGAAAATAGTCATTTAGAAGGTGAAGAAATATTTAGAGAAATTGGGTATTTTTGTAAGGGATTCAAGTATGATGGGAGACTGTCTATTTTCAAAACATGGTATATTTCTTTTTTAAATTCTCCTAGTTTTGATTTTTTTTTTAATCATTTTACTCGTAAGTTTCAATTAAAAAAAAGGCTTTTCGTGATTTTCTTACAATTAAAACCCCTTCTAAAATATGATTTAAACTAAAATAACCCAAGAACCTATTCCAACGTTTCCAACTCAATTTATAGTCCAAACTACGAGAATGATTATTTTGGGCTAATAATCATTTAATTCACGGTAGATTTAAGACGACCAGATTACAAAATTTTCGTATTCAAACTTCTAACTCGAAACTATTTTATCCAAAAATGCTAGCTTGAAGATCGAGATGTGACAAAAGCAGGATGAACAATGAATTTAGAATTGAAGAAGATGTTAAAAAGTTAAATTCAGATGTTTAGCGAGGTATTTATAGAGCTAGTGCTGAATCGATCCTATTTCTAGATGCGTATCCTTACTGTTGATGTTGGCGTTTGGTCTATTTAGGTGTGGATACACAACCTCAAAACTCAACGTTTTAGATTAAATTTTGGTTTGATTCTTGGTAATTTGATCTTTGATTTTTTTTATGAATCTTTCATTGATAAAAGAACATGCAACAGATAAATAAAAAACATAAAGGAAACACAAATGAATCCAAGAACAGAAATAAAATAGACAACAATAAAATATATATATCGGAGAAGCCTCGTCAAGCCACCACCACTGACCACAAGAAAAAAACCCAGCAAATTCAAATCCTCAACTACATGTCTAAATTATACTAATATGACCAGCAGTCATGAAAGGAAAAAAAAATTCAAAAGAAGAGAAATCTGTTGAAGAAGAAGAAAAGATATGCGGCCTGGGAAAATACCTGCAAAAAAATTGTCCAAGAAGATGAATTTTTTAACCTAAAAAAAAGGTGTGGACCCCACTACTGGGCAAAGTTTTTTACATGTTTATGCAACCTGTCTTTCTTTGATTACCAAGAATTTAAAATCCTTTTATTTCTACGAATTCTAACCTTTCATTTTTATAAATTTAAACCTATCTCCTTTGATTAAAAAAATAATAATTAAGAAAATAAATCACTTTAAATATATAATTTTTAATATTTAAATAAATTTAATAATTATTTTTAAAATTTTATAAGTTTAATTTTGAAACATTTTTATTCAATAACGAATAAAAATATAATATAATTATATATTTATAAATTTAAATTATATATTTGCACAATTAACATAAAAAAAGGAAAAACAGTAGATAATATTTAGGTGATAATTTTATTTATACTTTAATAAATAAATTTTTAATTTTAAAAAATTACGTCTCGCTTCTCCATAGGACCTCTATCGCCCGCGTACCAAGTTGTTCCTGTCCTAGAATATAAAAGAACACAAGAATCCTAGTGTTCTCGGACTCCGTTATTTTGGTTTGCCTGATTCTGAAAAGCGAAATCGCTACCAAAGGATTCGTTTTATATCTACAGTAAGGTTTCTCAGCAGCCATTCTCTCTTTTCTCTTCATCAACAACATGGACCACAACGCAACCCTCTTCCACCCCAAACATTTATCATCCGTCGATAAAGTTTGGCCTGTAAGTACTAATAAATCTATGCTAGTATGTCCATATTCAGGCCTTCAAAGTAGCTTCTGAGATTTTTGCTGTTTGGTTGCCAGGAATTGGAATTCAACTGGAGGCTTGTACTGGCAACAGTGATAGGATTTCTGGGGTCAGCATGTGGTACCGTGGGCGGCATTGGAGGTGGCGGCATTTTCGTCCCCATGCTTACTCTCATTGTCGGGTTCGATACCAAATCTGCTGCTGCTCTTTCCAAATGTAATGATTCATTAACATTGAAAAGCAACAGTTGTTTATTGCTTCTGTTTCTAAGTTCTAACACGAGGTAATAATGTGTGCAGGCATGATAATGGGGGCGTCGGCATCATCCGTTACATACAATGTCCGAGTGCCACATCCTACAAAGCAAGTTCCCATCATTGACTATGATCTGGCTCTTCTATTCCAGCCTATGTTGATGCTTGGCGTCACTGTTGGGGTTGCCTTGAGTGTTGTTTTCCCTTATTGGCTCATTGCCCTGCTCATCATCATTCTCTTCTTAGCCACCTCTTCAAGATCTTTCTATAAGGGCATCGGAATGTGGAAGGAAGAGACCATTTTAAAGGTGCATTTCAGTTATCCGAGTCCACCTCATCGAGTTAAATTTACGAAATTAAACTCATCTTCTTTCGATTTGTGGAATTGCAGAAAGAAACTCTAGTTAACTCCAGGGGTGAAGGTAAGATGCATTGCCTGTGACGCTCCCACCGTAATCCGAGTATTATATATGCAGATTAGAAAAGATGTTCACTGTGTCCCCTTTTATTTTGATTTCCAGTCCTGATAGATGCAGTGTACGATCCACTAGGTCCAAGAGAAGAGAAATCAGCACTGGTTTAGTGAATCAAGCCTTTTGTGATTTGATTAATTTTCTTTAATTGTTACGAATTTTGCTAGTATTCCATGAACATCTTGCTTTGTATTCCAGCGAATATTATGCTTCAACCTGAGGTGGAAACGGCTTCTGGTATTGGCCACTGTTTGGTTCCTTCTCACACTTATTCAAGTCATCAAGGCAAGCTAGCTAAAAATCTTTCTCAAATTGATATCACTTGGGTCTCATGTTTTTTTTTTTACAATTTTTGCAGAATGGTTTGGCTGCTTGTAGCACTTTGTATTGGGTGCTGTTTTGCTTACAGGTAACCCTTGTTTGATAAAACATTACAGAATTGTACCTCCTAATTTCATGTCGATGTTTTCAGTTTCCGGTGGCACTATTGGTTTTTGGATATGAAGCCACCCAATTGTACAAGGAACAAAGGAATAGACTGAGCACAGGAAACACTGAAGCCATATGTGAAGCTTCGATTCAATGGAGTCCATTGAACATTGCCTTTTGTGCAGTGTGTGGCATCTTGGGCGGCACCGTCGGGGGCTTGCTCGGTTCCGGAGGAGGCTTCATTTTGGGCCCTCTTCTCCTGGAGATTGGTGTCATTCCTGAGGTAACTGTCTCATGACAACTGAATGAGCATAGTTCACATTGCTGAATCAACATTACATTTACATCCTCCACATAGTACTCGTATCAATAATGTCACATGTTTGATCAGGTGGTGAGTGCAACGGCGACATTTGTGATGTTGTTCTCTTCATCCTTATCTGTGGTGGAATTCTATTTGCTCAAGAGGTTCCCTGTCCCCTACGGTAAGTCTGAGTTATTTCCCCCCATATTTTCAGTGGAACATTTAAGAACTTGTTTGTGGTTTTCAGCCTTGTACTTAATGGGAGTATCTACTTTGGCTGGCTTTTTGGGACAATGCCTTGTAAGAAAAGTAATATCAATCTTGAAAAGAGCTTCCGTTATTGTATTCATTCTATCTGGTGTCATCTTTGCAAGTGCTCTCACAATGGGTATGAATATTTCTACTTTGTTTTTGCTAGATTTTCATAATTGATAAAACCCATAATATTTTCTTCTCTGCATGTGGTTTTTTTATATATAAAATAACAGGAGTGATTGGCGTGGAAACAAGCATTGAAATGATAAAGAAGCATGAATTTATGGGATTTCTAGATTTTTGCAGCAGTCAATGATCATCGACTGACAAGCTTGCTTGCTAATGAAGTATTATCTTAAATGGGCCAACAGCTTGTTGACCAGGCCTAGATTTGCCGAATAAAGAGCTGAGACTGGTGGCTGCACCAACTTCCATGCATTCATCTAACTATCTGGTTGGTCCACCACATTTTCAATCTCTGTCTTTACAATATGGTGTGATGTTATTCGGACTTTTTATTTATGTTTATTCAAATATGTGTCGGATATGAACTTATCACGTGGTTCTAGTAAAAACGGAAATGTTATTGTAGTTAGGTGATTTGAGTTCAAGTGATTTATATGCACTGTGTGTATATGTTATTAAAGAGCTAATATTAATGAACATATATTATTTTATAATCACACTAAACAATTTAAAAAAAAATATATGTTGGATATTAATATGAAACAAACAAAAAACATGTTCACTTGCGAACTAGTGATTGGAGTAAAAGCCACTAGTTTTAATAAAAAATGAGTTTTTTTTATAAAAGCCACTAGTTTTAAACATAAAGTAGCTTTAAAATTTATGATAAGTGTCTATCCTATAAATATGTTCACTTGCGAACTAGTGGTAGGAGTGGCTTTTTAATAAAAGCCACTAGTTTTATTAAAGAAGGAAATATCCAAAATTATAATGAGAGTTTATAATCACAAATGTAAACTAAACATCTAATCTGGACATTCTTCTAAAACCATTGAAACAAAAAACTAGTCACTTGAGATCATACAAGGAACATACAAGGAAAATGTTAAAACTCAACCAAAGACTCGAACAAAAGAATAGATACAATCAACACCAATAATCAACGATGAAAAATAAATCATCAACACAATATTAAAAAAAATACATATAACATTTACACGATGACAAATACGGTCATTACCTCAACCCGATCGCAAACAATAAATAGTGATTGTGAACGCGTATCCAAATCTAGTCCTATGGTCCAAAGCATGGAAGATTAATAGGATAACAAATAAGCGCCATATTGAACAATCACAATAAATTTGATACTTTTGTATATTGCATTAAGGCAAACAAACTAACAAGTCAAAGAAAGGTTCCAAGAAAAGTTCGACCATATTGAAAAGGCATAAAGCCAAAATAATGCCCCTAACGTTTGATTGAATAGTCACTTTGGCCCATATTCTTTTTTTGGAGCAATTCAATAATCAACGTTTCATTTTGAGTCAAAATTTCCCCTCTGCGAATGAAATTGTTAGTTAACTGATGGTAAATGGCTTAAAATGACGGGACAAACATATATGACAGTGCATGCTGACATGGCAATACCATATAGACAAATGTGTTGACTTGAAAAAAACGTTACATCAGTCAAAAATAAATTTTATAAAATTATATAAAATATAAAATAATTTTTTCTACTGATTTATCATTCTGTCAAGTCATTTTAAACTATTTACTGCCAATTTTCTAACAATTTTCATCAGCAGAAGGGCTATTTTAACTCAAAACGTAACATTAAGAGTTAAATTGCTCCAAAAAAAGAATAGAAGCCAAAATGACTATTTAGCCAAACGTTGAGAGTATTTTTAACTTTATACTTATTATTGAAAATCACAATTACATAAGGAGAACAAGAAACCGCGGTTCTATAGTGATGACCGAAGAGATTGCCGACGTTAAAGGGTAGCGGCTAATGAGGAAAGATGAGTCTAGGTTTTTCTCTTTGGTGAAAAGTTTTAAGATAAAAAATGAGAAAATTGGAAAGATAGTCTCCAAATTTCTTAGACTTTCGAATTACGACTAAAGTGATTGAATGTTCAAATATAAAAAATTAAATGTGTTATTATACAAAATTTTTTAACTATCATGTCATCTATTTAATGACAGTTAACGGCTTAATAATTATTTTATAAAAAAAATTAAAAATTAATGTCTATTATACAATTTTTAAAAACTCAATGATAATTTAATATTTTTTGAGATAGTTTAATGACTATTTATATACTTTATCATAAAAATATAGCATCAAATCCGAGAGATTATTTCCTATAATAGTAGGAAAACGATGAGGTTGATGCCAATCCGCGTTTTTATTTTTGAGTGAAGGTTTGATAAAATTACGCGTATATATTTAACAGTAAATAATACATTTTCATTTTCTTGTTTTGGCTACAAATTATTATTTTTACAAAATTATCATTTAACGTTACATTTTTTCTTATTTTAGTCACTAATTTTATTTTCTTTCATGTTTCAATCACCAATCTATTATTTCTTTTCTGTTTTTGTCAACAAATTATTATTTTTTACATAAAATTTTTAACATCAGATGATCAAAATAGAAGAAAAACGTAACAGTAGTAATTATTTTACCAAAAATAATAGTTTGTTGACCAAAATAGAAAAGAAAAATAATTTAGTGAGCATGGCGTTATTTACCCTATATTTAATATCAAATCTCCTATGGTATCAATCATGTCATGTTCCATTGCATATCCTATTTTCCCCCTTTAGACACCTAATTCTTTTATCAAAATGACAATTAAAGTATCATTTTACCTCTAAAGTTAACAACGTACAATAATGACAACTTAAATACCATTTCTAACAAAAAAAAAACTTTAATGCCATTTTTATATACAAGCCTTTCGTTTTTCCACTTTCAATTTTCTATTACAAATGCTTTTCATATTAGTTGAATCACTTTTGTTGTTAAATCAGAGTTTTAAAACGTAATCTACTTTCCCCCCTAAATTAGGACCATTAAAACAAAAGGGAAAATGCAAATATACATACAAAATAAATTAAACGGATTAGACCAAACCAAGGAGCATAAATATAAAATTACCTACTATATGAGTGCAAATTCATCTTGAATTTCCACCACATATATTTGACGTAATTTCAGTTATGCTTTGTAACAAAATAATGTTATAAAAGAATTACATGTCCTCCACATAAATTCGAGCACAAAACTAATCTACCAGAAAATTTGAAAGGAGTAGGCGTCTAGGAGAATCCTACCTGGTAGCCGTTCCCATTGCGGATTTCGATGCAGACGTGAGATCTTTGGCAGGTTTAGAATCTGCATTGATGGCAATCTTTGCCATTCCAGCCTCCATAGCCTCCCTCTCATCCATCTCCGTCCTCATTTTCTCGGAGTCGTTAGTATCCACAACTTGGTTTTGCGATGAAGACCTTGATGGCTCTAAAAGTCGGGGCCCTGCGTTCATCCATGGATGTAGAAGGCATTGAGCAGCAGTTGGACGCTTCTCAGGTACAAAATCAAGGATGGGAACCAGGAAGTCCGTCATTTCATTTGCATCTTGTTCGCTGAATTCGTACTTCTCAACAAGTACCTTATTCAAGGGCCAGAAACGCAACCTTCGTATGTGCCTCAAATCACCGTACCGATTAAAGAAGTCCCGTGAATAACGGCCACCCAAGGCAATCTGTGCATAATTCCCAAAATAGATTTTGTTAAATGCAGGAGTCTCAGAAAAAAAAATCTTAGTAGGCAAAAACAAAATTTCTCACCTTCCGGGGCATCATTCCTAGAAGTTCCATCATCAAAGCTAAGTGGTCCTGAACAGATACGAGAGAACTGTTACATTCGTCCAAGCATTTATCAAGTTTATAGTTTGATCGAATGAAAGCCAAATCAAGATATTCCTACTACAGACAACCTTCAGTCTATTATTTTCAAGGTTGTAAAGATCAAACTAGCTCCAAGGCACTTTTAGAAGGACTTTAACATAGGGTAAAACTTTGATACACAGGCTGTGTAAAATTAATTTTACACAAGCCTGTGTATTTACACTATAAAAACCTAAATCTTAAATTTCTAACCCTAACCCTAACCCTAAAAACTAGACCTTAAACCCTATACACTAAATTCTAAACACTAACCTTAAATTCTAAATCCTACAACCTAAACCCCTAAACCTTAAACTCTAAACTAAAACTCTAACCCTAAAACTAAAAGGCACATGTAAACTAAAGTTTACACGGCCTGTGTATCAAAGTTTTTTCCCTTTAACATATGTATTTTTCAAAGTAAAATAACATCTTTATTGAAACTCCATGCTTTTTTTTTTATCAGTCATATTCAGTTAAACCGTAAATCTTCAATCCTGCCAAATGTTTGGTTAGCCGACAAAACATGAGAAAGCATGAACATGACCAATATATTGTATACATAAGCACACAAGTACATGCATACATTGGGCATATAAGCGCAACACATATTCCTAAATACAAAATCCTATATATAACTAATGTAGCCAAACTATGATGCTCCAGATATTTAAGACCAACCAAAGGCAATCCTCCTGTCTTCAGCTACAAGTAAGCACCACACACAACCAATAATCCAAAGGTTGTACGAGACTGTGATGATGATTCAGCAGTATCAAAAATAGATGAGCTTACATTCTGTTCAGCTATCATTTCTAAATGTATATAAGGCTACCACATAAAATGAATACCAAAGTTTACAGCAAATTTTAATAAAGAAAAGTGATGAAATAACTAGCTAAAAACGAATATGCAAGAAGAGAAATTTGCAGACATGGTATTTTTTTATTCTCTCCATTAAGATAAGAAACAAGATTTCAGTTTAAGACACTTCTAATATTTTCTCTCTTTTCATTTCTAGTCCTTTTACAAAAACAAATAGCCTAACAAAGTTCTAATGTGCCCACTAAGTAACAAAATTTTAGCATTTAAGTCGATGTGATTACCATATTAAAGACATGATATTAAAGACATGTAAAATGCAAAATATCTCCAAGGGATTGCATCCATATTTAACTACAAGTTCAATATAACATGCAACAGACAAATCACTTTTGTCCCTGTTTACAGCCTCTCTTTTCTTGGCAGGTGCACTGAGAAATTTTGTTTCCTTTTCAAAATCAAAGAATTATTTTTTAGGTTTTCATGCGTGTCCCTACCTATAAAGACTGAATGTCACGTCTTCAATGAACTTTCATCAAGAGAGATGAGAACTTAAAAACAAACACGTGCATCATATATGGTGCAAATAACATAAAATGTAATCACATTATTATAGAAGAAAATACCTCATCTCTGTCAAAGTTGTCGCCACTGTGGGGATCAAAGAGTACATCACCCGTCGCGAGCTCAAAACAAATGCAAGCAAATGACCAGAGGTCTGCTGATGTAGAATACTTGGATCCCAGAATCACCTCAGGACACCTATACTGTCTTGTCTGAATATCATTCGTAAATTGTTTATATGTCCAACATGCATTCCCAAAGTCAACTAATTTGCACTTTAAGTCAACTGATGCCAACAGCTTCCGCCTTGCGGAGTGACCTCCTCTCTTATTACCTTGACTTTCTTGACCAGAATCCTTTGTACCATTAGAATCAGAGACTCTATTGGCATTTCGGGAACTAGTAGGGCATTCAGCAGAATCCATGGTAGGAGATGATTTAGCTGCACCAGATGTTTCAGGATCCAAATCAGCTTCAGCAGTAACTTCCTTCTCCACACATCCCTGAGCCACTCGCTTAGCCTTTCTCCTAAACTTTTTCTTCTGATTTCTATTCAAATCCCCATTTGTAGACAGCACTGTCTTATCCTTAATATTTGGAAGGATAAGTGGAGCACCCGATTCTCTTGGGTCCTTAGATGGATCTATCATTGACAGCAACAAAATATTTTCCGGCTTCAGATCAGTGTGTATAATAGAAAGCTCCTTATGCAAGTAATCCAAGCCCACTAGAATATGGAAACATAACTCCTTAACCATATGAATAGGCATGCCGCGATAATCGGTGTACTTGATGAGACTCAAAAGATTATCTCCCAAGTACTCAAACACCATACAAACATGCTGTCCATTCGGACCTGAATGCTTAAAATGATCCAAAAGCTTCACCACACATTTTTTATCCTCTTTATCCCCATCGGCAATCTGTTGCAAGATTGTTATCTCATCCATAGCTGCCTCAGTGTAATGCTGTGCACTTTTTTGTACTTTCAAAGCTACATAACACTGTAGTTTAAAAACAAAATATTAAAACAAAGCATAACAAAAGCAATTTAACTAAAATTATAAGAGAATAGACTACATTCCCTACTGATTTTCTGCTGTTTCGTGTCAAAATTGATCAAGCAAACAATTTATGCAACGAAAGCCTTTGATTTGTTCTGTACAATAAAGCATATCTTCTTCGGTTATTTTCTAGGTAATAAATCCAACATGATATTAGCACAAATAAATGAACAAGGTTTTTTTTTTTTTTAAATGATTTTCTTCAATTACAGGATCGACGGAACAGAATAATCAAATATTACTGAAATAAACAAAAGAATTAGAGCTAAAAAGCAAACTTCTCGAGTTAACTACACGGATTTAATTATAAGACAGCATAATTGAACTGATAATCTAGGAAACGAAGCAAGATCGGGTAGAGATAAAGAGAAAGAGGTCTACTGAGAGCTGAGTGTCCCAAGCTAGCCAAACGGTGGAGAAATGGCCCCAACCAAGCTTGCTTTGTACAACGTAACGACCGTTCTTGAAAGTGTCACCGATTCTAACGGCGTGATAACCACCTCGCCGGTAATCTTCCGTCCCTTCGTCCTCCGATGTCAAATCCCAGCTCTCACTCCCGGTCCACTCTTCTTCTTCCTTGTTGTCCCCCATTCCCTTTTAGTCCAAAAATTAGAAGAAAAAAAAAACCCAATGAAACAGATAGGAGTATTTTCTAAAATTTCTGGATCAGATTCAGACGGATCAGTAGATCTTGCAGCTACTGCTATGAAATTTCTCTTTTCCTGGCTAGGATTGAAGGAAAATAAAGTTTTTGAAATAAAGAGAAAGTTTTTTGGTTTTTGTGCGGGGTATAATCACTGTATGGGGTATGGAAAGGGGGTGGGATCCTCTGTGTGTGATGATGGTATTGGCTCAGTGAGGTGCCTTCATAATCGGGAAATCCAAAATGTGGTTGGGAGTGCTACTCTCTTTTCTAAATGTTAATAAATGAATATTTATCGAGTGTATACGGTATAATAGTTTAATTTAAGATTAAAAAAATATATATTTCAAATTTTGTCCAAACAATGTAAATTATTATATTTTTTATAAAAATTTAAGTTGGTATTTTTTGATAAGTTTTGAAATTTGTACAAGTTTTGAAACTTGTTAAATTTCAAAACTTGTCGAAAAAATAACCTAAAATGTTATACTAAATTTGTCGAAAAATAACTTAAAATGTTATAAAAAATTATAACATTTTAAGTTTGCTTGGATAAGTTTTGAAACTTACTGTTTTTAGTCTTAAATTAGACTGTTATAATGCATACTCACTTACACCCAAAAAAATTCAATACACAACACACAATCCTTTCTGCTTAAGGATAGGATTTTAATACAAGGTTAGAGTTTAATAATTTGTATTTTTAGGGATTAGAATTTTATGTTTATGTTTAGAATATATGGTTGATGGTTTAAATTTTAGGGTTAGTGATTTAGATTTTATTTTTTAAAGAATAATATGTAAGCTTGTATAATTTTTTGTACGTGTGTAAAAAACTTTGTAACGACTCGAATTTCAAATAAACATATTAATTTTAATTGATTTTTTTTAAAGTTCAAGGGCTTCATACACTCTTAAGCCAAATGAATTTTAAGAGTAGTTTTAAATAACAAATATTGAAAAAAATAATTTTTAAGAGTATATATCTAATAACAGATATTAAGAACGAGTATTGAAAATATTGGCCCCAAATAAAAAGTATTTTTACTGCAATATTATATTTTAAAAAATTATTTACCATTTTGACACCCATACAAAATTATTTAAATGTATAACACCTTTATGAACTCGCATGCTGGTACGGCGTATTTTAAAAAAATAATTATTTTATTGAACTTACCATGTTAGTATGGCGAGTTCACTAAAAATTTTGTTTTTTTGTTTAATATTATCATGTAATTAAGAAATATTTTTTGAATAGTAATTAGGTGATTCTTAATTAGAACTTATCATGGCAGACAAGTTTCACTTAATTTTTAAAAAAAAAATTATTTTAGGAGAAAACAATTAAAAACTGAATATGTAATTTTATTTTTGAAAAAAATAATTTAGTAATAAACAATTAAAAAACTCATGAAAATTTTATAATAAGTACTAAGTTGATAAATAAATAAACTATTGAAATAAAAAAAATAGTAATAAATTTTATAAATAAGAAATAAATAAACAATTAAAAACGGAATACGTTAGGGATGCTCATCTTGCCTCATCTTGAATGGGTTCGAATCATTGTATGAGAATATAATTCTCCACAGTTTAATAAAAAAAGTAATAAAGGAATAAATATTTAATATTGAATTGATTGTTGGTTTAATTAACTTGTTTAATGAAATGTCAAAAAAAGATTATATTAGAGAAAATATATAGAACTAGTTTGCTAAAATTTGACCATACCGGAGACTAGATGATGCTAAAAGAGATGGTCATTTTGTTATACTATGTCATGCTAATCTATAGTTTTTACAAGAGTTTTTGCAGTCTAGTTGACTCTTGGTTGGGCATGTCCATAGCATTATATATTCTTGAACGTCATGTTTTTTCTTCGTAATTGGGGATTAGGTAAAATTTTAGGTACCTCATTTCATTCGATTGGAGAGAATTCAAATTCGTAGACCTTGAATATTGATCTAAGCCAGTATACATGACCCTTGAATTGTTTGTAATCTCGTCTTGCATCGGAACACGTTGTTATGACATGGATACTTTAGAGCGTGAAAGAAGCCACAATTGCAACACGTTTTTTAAGATACAGCCGATAGGAGTTTGGTTCAATGCCATGAAAAGGTCGCGGGATGCTCGAAACACGAAAGATATTGTCTGTGCGAGATACAGACAAGACATACTACCCGTTAGATTTTACAACTCTTGAATGAATTTTCTTTGTATTTTTCGGGTAGAAAATGTAGTCATGTTCCTGCAAAACAACAACTTTTTTCCAGGGTACCAAAAAGATTGGCCAAATGAAAATATGTAGCTTTGACGATGGTTGTTACAGATAAATTTCGGATCCCTTTGATAAAAAATTGATGACATAAATCAAGTTGGTTGTCCTATGCATTCGTCCATTTTTCTTTAAGAATGACTGCAAGGTAAGTATTGCCCTCAATTCTCGTAGCAATTCTTTAAATTTTTGTGGTAATAGTTCGTACCCTAATACAATACGGGGCGTATGATTTATTTATAAGAAAACGTTGTGATTTTTTAATGTAGATTGATATGTACTTATGCGTATAACAAGTTGGCGCTCATCGTCCTTCGTGTGTTGTCCATGTAGCTTGTTGCAATATGACGTAGGTAGTATGATTTCAATATTCGGAGATTGAAACCTACTTTCCAAAAATTGGATCGTTGTCAGTATCTAACCTCCTCGATATGACATCAAGTATATTCGATCTCATCTTAA
Source organism: Hibiscus mutabilis (assembly GCA_019671005.1). Lineage (NCBI taxonomy): Eukaryota > Viridiplantae > Streptophyta > Magnoliopsida > Malvales > Malvaceae > Hibiscus > Hibiscus mutabilis. The sequence goes on from CM033720.1 coordinate 54,486,349, forward strand.
AATATAATATCATGATTTTTTTAAAAAAAATTCTCACGATTCGTATTTTTTTTTTCTCCACAAGTGCGAACACAAATGGATATTACTTCTCGATTGTCATCTTGCACAACGGTCAACAACAAAACTTACTTGTATCTCCCATACAAGAATGTGCCATTGATTTGCACAACCTGGCTTGGAATTTTTTGTAGTGTATTGGGGAAATGTCCAGAACTTTCTGTTGAATTGGCGAGTATCGCGTATTACACGATCGTTATAGTAAGTCAGTTGAGTTTCGAGATCCACAATTATTCAGGTGTTATATTTTTTTACTATTTTCTCTTTTTTTATTGTTCTTTTTTTTTCTTTTTTGATTTTTCTTTTTTTTGTCCTTGTTAGTTCGTCGTTTTTTATGGTTCATTCGCTGGTTTTGCTTTGCCCCTGTGTTTCTTGTTGTTCTTGGGCTCTCTTTTGATCTTGTTTGTTATTTTTTTTATGTTTTTGTGGTTTTTTCTTGTCTATTGGTTGTGTTGTTTCTGTTTCCCGTCTATTTTTTGTAGGCGTTGTGTTTTGGTTGTTATTCGTTGTTTCTAGGTTGTTTTCTTCTCCTCAACATGTATAGCGATTGTTTTGTTGTTCGTTTGTTTTAATAAAATATTGGCTTCATATTCAAAAAAAAAAATCTTCTTCATATCGTTGCAAGGCCAGGGGAAACATGTTAGTAAGTATTTTTAAGACATTAGCTTCACCTTTTCTTGTCTACTATGTTGTTTTAATTTTTCAAGGCCAGGGAGACATGTTAGTGTCACGGACCAAAGTTTTTGGACCGAGACATTAGCGCGAGCAACAAATAGGGAGGTTGTGCGCAATGCAACGGGCGTGTCAAATGTGGCCCAGCACTCGGAGAATGGCGAGGACCATACCTTTGGGACCGAGGCGTTAGCGCAAGAACCAGCCAAAGAGGGTTTGCGCGGTGTAACGAGCTTGCCAAAATCATTAGACTTGGCCCAGCACTTGGAGGAAGGCGTGGACCGAACCTTTGGGACCGAGGCATTGGCGCAAGAATCAGCCAAAGAGAGTTTTGCGTGGTGGAGCGGGCTTGCCAAGACCATCACACTTGGCCCGGCACTTGAAGAATGCTAAAGAGCCCGCAAGCCCACAAGACTTAGCCAAATCCATGGAGGATTGGGAGGGTAAATTGGTCAAAGCATTATCCATTTATTTGAATATAATGTGTAGATAATGTTTGTGATAATTAGAGATTTGAATTTGAGATTTGATCGGATAAGATAAGATAAGATCAATCTCGACCGTCGATGTAATTTAAACCGAGCCGTTGGATGTAGGGGAGTTCAACTATAAATAGAGGCTCCTCCTCACTTGTAAATCACTTCATTCATTCATTCACTTCACTTGAGTAATACAAGAAGCATTTACTCTAAAACTCTTTCTATTGTTCTTGGTTGTTCTTGAGTGTTCTTCGTTGTTCTAGCTGCCAATCTCTTTCCGTTGTTCTTTGATTAGCTTTCGCTTAGAACGATCTTTCGTTCGAGGGCTTCGAGGAGTGTTCGATCTTCGAGCGAGAATCTGGTTGAGTTAGGTGTTTGTCGAGAGATCTTCACCTAAGACCGTGACAAGGTACTTCAGGGTGACTTAGTCGACGTTTCAACCGAGAAAGCGACTAAGGTCCGCACGATTCGTGCGGCAAAGGTCTAGCCGCGACACAAGTGGTGTCGGTGGCGAGATCCATCGAAACTGGAGTGATTGTCGAAGCCGTTGTCGGCGGGAGTACTCACAAGGCTGGTTGAAGGCTGACTTAGGCGTAGGAATCGACTGATTTGCGTCGAAAGGCGTCTAAGGCCGCACGGATCAGCTAGAGTCAAAATCTAGCCCCGTGACAGTTGGTATCAGAGCCAAAAGGCGGTAGCTGATAGTTGGTATCAGAGACGAGCGGTGGTAGCTGGTAGTTGGTAGCTGGTAGCCGGTAGCCAGGTTCCGTGATAGTTGGTATCTGAGTGAGTGGTGAAAGTTGGTAGCCGGTAGCTGGTAGCCAGGTTCCGTGACAGTAGGCATCGGAGCAAAGTTCTGCTGACAGTTGGTGTCAGAGTTGAGCGGTGATAAGTTGTTATCAAAGACGGTAGCGGGTTCCGTGATAGTAGGCATCGGAGCGAAGTCTTGCTGATAGTTGATATCAGAAAGAGCCGTGAGAGTTGATAACAGAGAGAGCCACGAGAGGTGGAATCAGATAAGTGCCGTGATAAGTGCTATTCGAGCGAGTCGAGGAAGGGACTTGCGTTCGAGCCAGCTCGCGATTGCGGTCAGCGTGGTGGTGACTTGTGTTCAAGCCAACTTGCGGTGTAGTCAAGTGTGGTGGGTTCCACTTGTAGTTGCGGATAAGCGTGGTGGTGGTTTGTGTTCGAGTTAGTCGAAGTGATCGGGGATCGGACTAGTTCGTGGCAAAGTGGTGATTGAGATGGCACCAAAGAAGAAGACACGACAATGGGCGATGTAAGAAAGACCTTTGAACGAATTTGTGAGAGAGAAAGCAACCGTCTTGAAAATAAGGTACACTCGAATCTTGAATTCATAATTTGTGGAGGCTTGGGTCGATAAACTCTTGGACTTCAAGAAGGAGGCCGAGGTGGTGTTTGAAGAGCTAGAGCCGATGAAACCTTGAGAAGCTGGGTTCGTTGGATATTAAGATGTTAGAGTCAGTAGAAGGGATCGGGAGGATGTTCAATTGGCTCTTAATGAATTGGATGTGAAGGTGTCCGAGCGTGGCGATTCCTTAGAGGCTGCAGTGGAAACTCTAAGAGAAGAGGCCAAAAAGACCCGGAGTGTTGTGGAGTCACGTCTTGAAAAGTTAGAGTCCATGGAGGGCAAGTTCAATGACGAGACGCAACGCATCCTCAACGAATTGGAGGAAGTTCGAGAGAGTTGTGCTTGTGAAGCCAGGATGGTGGATTTGCAAAAAGCGGAGAGTTCTTCCAAGGAGGAAGCCGCGAAGTTCTCAACTCAGTGTACGAGAAGTTGAACCAACAAGGTAATTCCCTTCAAGATACAGTGGAGGCAATGAAGGTGGAATTGGAGTCGTTGGGAAAGAGGGTTTGTAGACTTGAGAAATCCGAGGAGGAGGCCAAGCAGACCCAAGGTGTTTTCGAGTCCCGTCTTGACGAGGTAGAGTCCATAGATGACCAGTTCAAGGACGAGACACGAGAAGTTCTCAACAAGTTGGTGACTGTTCGAGGGAGTAATGCGAGTGAAGCTGAGATAGAAGCTTTGCGAAAAGAAGTGGATGAGCTCAAGAGGAGCTGCTCGGTTGCAAGGCGGCAATGAGCGAATGTGATGCGCTCAAGACCTTCTTAGAGGATTTAGACCGGGCGGCGAAGCTCATGAGAGAGCAGGAGATGCCCAGAGACTTTCAGAGGCTATCATTGTTGCCGAACCTCTGACCGAGCCCGCAGAATGCAAGCAGGCGAGTGTTGAGTCAACCAGGCCCAGTTCGAGAGACAAGGGGAATGGTGAGGCTAAGTCCGTACCAGAAAAGAAGGGGAGCAAGAAGTTGAAGTGCTACTTTTGTAATGGTCCTCATTTGATAAGGGGATGTCCCGAGAAGAACCGCCTAGCTGCCATGGTGAAGACAGCAGACGAGTCGAAGGGAGAAGTAGCGAGACTTGGGGCGATTGCGAGGGTCAATGCCGCCAAGCAAAGGGAGAGTCGTGGTTCGACTACGAGTGCCAAAGTAGTTCAGCCGGCAATGAGACTTGGTGCGATAGCAAGTGAGAAAGCTGTCAAGCCGAGGGTAAAGACGAGGCAATTGAGGTGTTACCGATGTAAGGGACCTCATAAGTTGCGGAGATGCCCGTTTCGAGCCAAGTGGTCCGAGAGACAGGACAAGGCCAAGAGTAAAAAGCCTGTGAAACTTGGTTCCGAGTTATCTAGTTCTGCCAAGGTAAGCGGAGACCATGAGCAGAATGGGTTGAAGATGTCTAGGAAGGCTGGGAAAGAGCTTGCCGAGGATGTTCGGGGAAAAAACATCGCTTTTGAGACCAGTACAGTGTCGAAGGGAGCTGAGCCGTCGAGGGACATAGCAACCGTTAATATGCCACCTATGGGCAAGGTGGGAAAGAAGCGAAGGACTTCGAGGAAGAAGTGCCGACGCAAGTTGAAGCAACTAGAGTGTTACCAGTGTAAGGGGCCTCACAAATTGCGAGATTGCCTGGATCGAGTCAAGCCATCCAAGGAGTTGGGTGAGCCAGAAGAGAGCGAGGCTGTATCGCTTGATCCGATAACGTCGAGTTCTGCCAAGGCCAAGGGGGACCAGAAGCAGAAAGGGGTGACCATGTCCGAGAAGGCTACTGAGAAGCTTGCCGAGGATGTTCGGGGTAAGAGCATCGCTTTTGAGACCATTGTAGAGTCGAAGGGGGCCAAGCCGTTAGGGGACATAGTAACCGTGGAGACACCACCAAATGGTAAGGTGGGAAACGGCGACGAACTTCAAGGAGGAAGTGTCGACAAGAAGAGAAAGCACCGAACTTCAAGGAAGAAGGATCGATGCAAGAGAGCACCAAACTTCAAGTCGGAAGAGGCGGGTGCAACCGGATGCAATGGACTTCGGGAAGAAGTGCCGATGCAGAGTAACATAACGGACTTTGTGGCGAAAGTGCCGATGCATGCAAAGAACTTCGATGAAGAAGGTTCAATGCGAGAGGGCGGACTTCAAGGAGAAAGAAGGGTGACCCATTTTAGAGTAAATGTGACCGAGGAAAAGGTACATCTCAAACACATTCCTAGTGTTTTTGGTTTTGATTTGCCATTGTTGATGAGCGTAGGTCAAGTACGACCTAGTCTTGATCGCGGGGGGGAAAAGAAGATTAGAAGAGACCTTTCGAGTTCAAAGGGGCAAGCGAGTTGTCGATTTAATCGAGAGTTGATCTGTGTTCAATGTTGTGACTTCAAGTCTTTGCCCCGAGACCAAGCGGGTCCGAGTCGAGGTAAATCGAGTTTGTGGGAGAGTGCTCCTACAAGGGAGATGTATCAAGAGGCGTGTTAGCACGCGATGTTCAACGACAGATTTGAGGCGAGGCGAGCAGTTCATATGGGGAATTGCACGGCCGAGGCATCGACAGTAATCAAGTTGACCCCGCCGAGATCGTTGAGTGCGGCGACGAGGCGTCGCTAAGTCAAGTGGGGAGATTGTCACGGACCAAAGTTTTTGGACCGAGACATTAGCGCGAGCAACAAATAGGAGGTTGTGCGCAATGCAACGGGCGTGTCAAATGTGGCCCAAGACTCGGAGAATGGCGAGGACCATACCTTTGGGACCGAGGCGTTAGCGCAAGAACCAGCCAAAGAGGGTTTGCGCGGTGTAACGAGCTTGCCAAAATCATTAGACTTGGCCCAGCACTTGGAGGAAGGCGTGGACCGAACCTTTGGGACCGAGGCATTGGCGCAAGAATCAGCCAAAGAGAGTTTGCGCGGTGGAACGGGCTTGCCAAGACCATCACACTTGGCCCGGCACTTGAAGAATGCTAAAGAGCCCGCAAGCCCACAAGACTTAGCCAAATCCATGGAGGATTCAGGAGGGTAAATTGGTCAAAGCATTATCCATTTATTTGAATATAATGTGTAGATAATGTTTGTGATAATTAGAGATTTGAATTTGAGATTTGATCGGATAAGATAAGATAAGATCAATCTCGACCGTCGATGTAATTTAAACGAGCCGTTGGATGTAGGGGAGTTCAACTATAAATAGAGGCTCCTCCTCACTTGTAAATCACTTCATTCATTCAGTTCACTTCACTTGAGTAATACAAGAAGCATTTACTCTAAAACTCTTTCTATTGTTCTTGGTTGTTCTTGAGTGTTCTTCGTTGTTCTAGCTGCCAATCTCTTTCCGTTGTTCTTTGATTAGCTTTCGCTTAGAACGATCTTTCGTTCGAGGGCTTCGAGGAGTGTTCGATCTTCCGAAGCGAGAATCCTGGTTGAGTTAGGTGTTTGTCGAGAGATCTTCACCTAAGACCGTGACAAGGTACTTCAGGGTGACTTAGTCGACGTTTCAACCGAGAAAGCGACTAAGGTCCGGCACGATTCGTCTGGCAAAGGTCTAGCCCGCGACACAAGTGGTGTCAGTGACGAGATCCATCGAAACCTGGAGTGATTGTCGAAGCCGTTGTCGAGCAGGAGTACTCACAAGGCTGGTTGAAGGCTGACTTAGGCGTAGGAATCGACTGATTTGCGTCGAAGGCGTCTAAGGCCGCACGGATCAGCTAGAGTCAAAATCTAGCCCCGTGACATTAGCATCCGAATCCTGGTTGGATTCAAACCCACTTTTTGCTGTGTAACAGCGTATGAAATTGGGGGAACCCAGAATTATCAGATTAAAAGTCGGCTACTTTTTTAAATTGTAAGTTATTGTAATTTAATTATTATTTGAGTGGATTACAATTTTAAAATTCAAAAAATATATATTAAAATTAATTAAATTAGAGTATAAAAACTGTATGACTAGGGCCAATGGCAGAATTTGACCAGATTCAAAAGCATGTATAAATTAGTTGACGATTGTTCACCTTCACATTAATTGAAAATGGGGATTCATGGGATGGGGCCATATTTTCAATGGCTTTCAATTTGTTATAGACTAGAACAATCATCGCTTCAAATGTTCCTCAACTGCAACTCAAATCCAAGCATTAACCAAAATCTGGAGGCAATACCCTTCCAGTTGCTACCAACATATTATCCTTTCATCACTTCCAAAATTCAAAGAGAGAAAAAAATGGCAAAAATGGATTACTTTTAATCTTCGAGTTCGATAATCTTCACCACCGAAGCTTCCCCGACCTTCTGGCAAACAACAACTCGGTCATATGACTTGATAACTCCTGAAGCCTTTCCACGGTCAAGAGCAACTTTCAGAACCGACTCATTTGTTGCACTTGTTGATTCCGCCTGCAAAATAAAGCAGGATGAGCATAAGTTATTTGGTCCAATCTTCTTCAAGTATTGAAGAACACAGTAATAATGAATGTAAACTGTTACTTACAGAATGTCGTGGATCGGCAAGCGTAGGGAAAAGGCCTCTCACAATGAGAGACTGCCTTGCCTGAACGATCAATAGCAGAAAAAAAAAATGTTAAAAAGTGGCTTTTTTGATGTTAGTGTTAAGAGAAAATTGCCAAAATGAGATGATAGAACATAAATCCGAGCGAAAAGAAAACTTATGATGAACTTCCATCAACAATTAGAGAGCTCAAAATTAACTTTCGCAGTCACTCGGACATCCAGGATTCAAGGCAAATGACATACCTCAAAGGCCCCACTGAAGCTCCACTTCAACTGATTCGTCTTAAGGCGAGGGATGACAACTGAGAGAACTGGCATTGTTGGCCTGTACTTTGCAATCAATCTGGTACATACATGGAATACATTCAGAAGCCGTATAAATGAATCAAAGTCTTAATACATCTTTTGAAAAGTGTCCCTTAATATCCCCAAAAACCCCTCTTCAAAAAAAGAAAAGAAGAGAAATTTTTATCTAAATTACCAATGGTATACCTTGCAGCTTTCCCTGAGGATGTGAAGCATATAATGACTGATGCCTTCACCTTAATTGCTGCTCGTACCTACGCAAGAAATGTAGCTCTATCAGAAACATGTTTACAGATAAATAAAGTGGGTAAGGAGCACTATGATATAATGATAAAAACATTCATCAGAAGAACAGCACTGGGAATAAGAAATACCGCAGAGGAAGCGATGGATTCCAAGTGGCTCATTGGCTCACCAACATGTTTAACTGTCTTTTTGAAATACATATCCTGGTTGAACGCCTTCTCTGCCTACAATATTTATAATAAAAATGAGAAAAGCGCATTCGGGAATGTTTAGGAAATGGAACAGGAATACCAAGGACTTCTTATTTAAACATTTCCAGAACATTAAGTGATCCGTCTCAATGGACAGGCGTGACAATTTATGGATACTTTATGGTTTATGCAATATCCAATACCAACTATAAAGCATCTGAATTTCAAACAACAAGATGATTCACGAATTACACATTCTTGCATAAAAAGAGCACCAAGGTATGAGTTTTTGGTTACTAAGAAAGTCAAGAAATATTAATGACTTTTTAATATTTCCAGAATATTAACTGATCCATCTCATTGATATTCATGGCAAGTTAATAGGTAATTGATGCAGTATGCAACAACAAAAATAAAATTCCAAACCAAAGGCTGATGTATGAATTAGACATCTTGCAGAAAAAAGAGCACTGATGTATGTAGTCCCACGGAAGGCTACAAGAAAAACAGGCTTTGAACATGTTATGTTATTTTGGGTTCTCCTCAGTTGAAAGGCAAGCACATTTACAGCATGGCCATAAGCCTAAATGAGTGAGCCTAGTGAGTCAAAAACATGCTAATTCTAGAATCTTTCAAGTCTATAAGCAGTCTGTTAAAAGAAACCATGTCCGTACGTCCCTCAAGTTGGAGCTGTTTAAGTCAAAAGACTCAAGTATGCAGATTTACAGCATAAAGAGAGTTTACCTCTGCACAAATCCTGCCAATAGTAGAAATGGTTTCAATGGGGTATAATCCACGCCAGGTCTCAGCACCAAGAAGAATAGCATCACTTCCTGCAGCCATAAGAAATCAGGAAAATAAAAGAGATGAGGTTTAACTAATGTATAGTGGGTGGTCAATAACCATTAAATAATAAAAAAGGTATACATCTTTGGTAGAAACAGTTTGTCAGTTCTCAAGTCCAGTGAACAAGATACGAAAGGTTTTCATACATCACTGAAATCTCAACATAATTAACATGTATTCATAAATAATTTGAAAGATATATCAATGAACAAAAATCCAAAGCAACTTGCACAATAAGTGTAATAGTATAGTTATATACCATCAAGAACCGCATTGGCAACATCCGTTGCCTCAGCACGAGTTGGTCTCAAGTTGTTAGTCATACTGTCTACAACACGAGTGACAACAGCGGGCTTTCCAACCATGTTACACTTATAAAGGGCAGCTTTCTGAAATAAGAACACCTGAAAAGAAAGGGAAGTTAATTAGCAGTGATCTCTAACAAGTCACAACAAGTGTCTACACAAACATATCAAACTAAATTACACACATCGGAAACTAGGACCAGGGATCCAAGGCTACTAACAAGAATTTACAGAGTACAGTTACACAAGATTGAGCAGACTGCATGAGCAATTGAACAAAATATATTTCGCAAAAAAGGCAATGCAACATATCCATAGCCCTTGGCAAATTGGATCACTGGTATTTACGTAGACCAGTTGCATGCTTTATAGTGACATTATGACCATCAAACTTACTGCTGGTTCGAAGTTAAGACTAACCTTCTCAGGTGGGAGATCAATGCCCAAATTTCCACGGGAAAGAATGATACCATCAGCTTCCTGTAAGATCTCGTCAAATTGGTGTAATCCCTAAAAAATGAAAAATATTAATGTCACATTCTTTTTCACATCATGTTCAATCAAAACTTCATATTTTTTTTATTCTCAGCAAATACAACATGTACACCTCTGCGTTCTCAATCTTTGCAAAAATTTGTGTCTGATGGAGGTCACCAAATTTTGAAAGGAACTCACGAGCCTACAAAAAGCATCACAAGGGCAATCTGAGAAATGCAGGAACTCTTCACAAATATCCACAAAAGGAATACGCAAAAGTATACTTACATGGCGAACATCTTCTGCATGTCTTGTAAATGATAGTGAGAGGAAGTCGATTTTGTTTTGAACTCCCCAAGAACTTATAAACTGAAGTAAGTATTACCAAGTCACAAAAAGACTTGATGAAAGTATCAGGAAACAAGCAAAATCTTGCTGAGAGAGAGATTACTTTCTCCATCACTTTAATCATTAAAAGGCAAAAATAAGGGTAACCTCACCTTCTTGTCTTTATCAGAAAGGGTAGGCAAATCAATACACATTTGAGATGCATGCAAAGTGAACAATGCCCCAGTCAATGTTGCTGAGTTCTTTATCACACAAACCACATCATTTCCTTTCACCTCACTAACCTGCAGAGTTTGAGTTTCAATTTAGGCAATGGTAGCTTCATAGGAATTTTAATTGTAAAGTTCCAATTCCATAGTTAATCAACCAAGAAATAAGCATTAAAGTCACAGAAAAAGATCTGAACATAAATAAAAATACTGCTATATCTGCTTTGGCTTTCATACCTCCAGCCATGCAGATGTGGTTTCACTTCCAGTAAACAGGTATTGACCAATAAAGATAGTGTCTCCCTTCTTAACTGCCTGCAAAACTCAGATTGAATAGTGTTTCATAAAGATTTCACAAAGAAACAGGGCACCAGCAAATACAAATTCCTCCGAGCTAAACGAAAAAAAAAAGGTTTGAATTACATTTCCCTGTGTCAAGAAGTTATAAGCGTTGCACTAGACAATGCATGCTTCGAACTCCTAAAGTATGAAATGCAGTGTATAAAGACATGAAGGTACCATCGACCAAAACTCGAATGTTTTAAATTTGAACCAAAGGGCCAGAAAAAAAAGATCATGCAGATGCCTTCTCAGAAAAAAAAACAACATATGTTACACAGAATGCAATGAGAAGTAGTGGACTAGCATTGGACCTTTGACAATCCATCAAAATTGACTGGCAATAATTCTGAAGTGGCCTCTTTTCCTTCTTCGGGTGTCAAAACAACAGTAGAATCTTCCGTAAGTGAGATGGCCTGCCCGTTTTTATTCACAACCCGCAACTCAGGACCCACAGTATCCAACATAACCTGAAACCAAATAGAAATCAATTTGTTTCCTTAAAGATAATTTTTTCAACCATTTTTATAGCTTTCATTATCCTCATCCATGCAGTCAAAGAACAATAATGCAACTAGCGATTGTTTGTCAAAGCCAAAATTCAGGAACGGGCAAAGCCCTTCGTCTAGGCATAAAATTTCTGGTAAAGTTGAGACAAAAAAAATGTCCTATAGTAAAATAAAAAACCATTAAAAAAAGTGAAACATGACAAAAGCATTTTGTTTTCTACTGAATGCAATAAGACACAATTTTCCAAGGAAACAAACAAAAGTTAAGTAATTAACGTGAATCAACCAAAATATAAAGAATATACCGCGCAAAGCTTCTTAGTGAGCTTGACGGCTGTCATAAGATTTTCTAAAGTTTCCTGATGATACTCCGGGTCATGCCACGAGAAATCGAATCTAGCCACTGCCAAAACAAAAACAAAAATCGTTCCAAGTTCCACAATAATACGGTAATAAGAGAGGCAGCAAATGCGGTACCAGACATTCCAGCTTTAAGGCAACCGGAAATAACATCAACGGACCGAGAATTTGGGCCTAAAGTCCCCACTATCTTCGTCAACGCCGGGAAAAAAATCTGAAAAAATATAACAAACGAGTCAGATTCGAACCTAATCAGATCCAATCAGCTTTCAAGTAAAAACCTAAACATATTGATTTGAAATGAATGTAAAACTTACATCCTTCGATGGCTCCAGAATTGAAGCCATCCTGATTGGCTCTTCCAGAAGCAAATGACTCGAATGCATTTTTTTTCGCCGATTAAAAAATATAAAAAAAAAACAGAGAATTCTTTGATCAATAGCTGTGATGGGATTTGAGGTTTCTCTACTTGAACCAAAGAATTATGACTTTTTCAGTTTCTATCAAACAAAAACGAGGAAACCTGGTTCCGCGCCACCTTTTTTTATTAAATTTTAAGTTTAATTGTTAGTTTAAAAATAATTTTATTTCTTTATTTGTTCCACGTGGCGAGTATGAAGTTGTTCGTTTTAACTGCTCGCGATGTTTGGTCTTGGCGAAGGGGCATATTTGGGTATATAGTTCGAATTACAGTCAGAATTATTTTAGAATTAACCCGCTTCATGTTTATTACATCTGATCAAACTTAAAATATAAACCTCAAATTTTATTAATATGTATATATTTATAGGGTTATATTTTAATGTACAAGCTGTGTAAAAAATATTTACACAACGTTTTATATTTAAGCTATAAAATCTAAAATTTAAATCCGTTTGCCCTAATACCCTAAGACTTAAACTCTAAATTCTAAGCATAAATCCTAAATTCTACAATCTAAACCCCTAAACCCTAAACCATAACCTAAATCCTTAAACCCTAAAATTAAAAGGCTTGTGTAAAAGTTTACACAATCTTGTGTAAAAGTTTATACAAACTTGTGTATCAAAGTATTTTTTATATTTGTAAAGTTATTATCTTATACACTGATGGTGTGAAGTAAAGTTTCCACAAGCAGAATTATTTAGGGGTTTAGAGGTTATGAGTTTAGATTATAGGGTTTAAGATTTAAGATTTATAATTAGAATTTATGATTTAAGGTTGAGGATTTAAGTTTTAAGATTTTAGAGTTAAAAATTTATATTTTAGATAGGCTTGAAAATATAAATGCTTGTGTAATTTTTTTACACTGGCAGTTTATAAGATATTAACCCAATTTGTAAATGATTAATTTCAAGTTTTTTATTTGTTAGTATAATTTTTAATTTTTAAAAAAAATACTTTTGATCTAACATTTAATAATTATACCAACAATCAATTGGTCAAGTCGATTTGACACTAGATCCTTTAAGTAATATCAGATGTTTGATTCGTAGCATCGTGAATAAAGAAAAATAGGTTGAGAGAGTCGCCCTCATAATGAGCCTCTGCAAAACTCAATCTGGATTGATTACCAATAGGTCAGAAACCAGTTATTAAACTAAAAAAATTATATATATTATTTTATTTAAATATTTATTCTTTTATACATAAATATTTTTAAATATTTAAATATTATTTTTAATATTTATATTATAATATTATAAATTATTATAAATACAATTTTTACGTACTATAAATTGTGTAATATATTAACATAGAGTAATAAAATATTAAACACATAGAAAAAGGTTGGTCAGGCCTTGGTCGGATCTTAAATGTTGGAGTCAGAGCCCGTCTACTATTTAAATGAGTTTATTTTTTTGTTCAGGCTCATTTTTCGGGTCTAATATTTTTTTCAAATCCTTTCAAATTTTAGACGGGTAGGCCGACCCTTGAACATGTCTAGTTTGTAGTACATCCAACTCAATTCATGCGTCAGGTTGGGTTTTCACCGGTGGAATTTGAGGATCCGATCGCCGAACTGGTATCTTGAACGAACTTAAGCAAACAAGGGCAGGACTCAAGCAAGGCCTGCAAAAACGATGCAACACGAGGCACAAAACAAAATCTAGGGCGCAGCCCTGGAAAAAGAAACTCAAGCTGAAACAAAGTCTTGTCATATGGCGGGAAGCTCCACTGGTAGAGAGGCAAGGCTGAACGTCGTAGACCAACGATGAGTCTACTCCAAAAAATTTGGCGACGAGTACACTCGTCGTGGAAATCCAAGGGTCAGAACGATGAAACGATGCAGGAGAAGGCAACCATGGCCTTTGATCCAAACAAAAAAAAAAAACTCATGACTGAGCCACTACCGGAGCAGCAATGAAACCGTCGAGAGGGAAAGAGGAGGACAAAATCAGCAGCGTAGCTTCCACACAACCTGCAACAAAGACTGAGACAACCAGAAAAAACAAAAGAGAAGAGATTTCACGAAGGAGAATCGTTTCGTCGGAGCAAAAAAAAACGAAAAAGAAAATCAACATCCAAAACCAAAGAAGAAAGGAAGGAGTGAAACGACGGCCACCGAATGACCATCCCTTCGACCGATACAATCCTAAACAGCAGAGTGTCTTCTCACAAAAATAGGCCCGAGCCTGAAACTTATTCGCCGGGGACAACAACCTCCATCAAACGAGCTAAGCAAGACCATTGAAGACAAGCAAAAGAGACGAGCAAGAAAGGAAGACGCTCATTAAATCGCTCGAGAAAAAAAGGAGAGAGGGAGAAGAAAACAGGAAAGCCAGCCCTCGTGAAGTATAGAGACGACTAGCTCCAAACAACGCTGCTAAAATGGGTTTTAGTGGGATGTCAACCTAGGGTTTTTTGGATAGAGAGAAAAGAAAGTTTGTTTTCCGTTACCCATGTCTGCCCTGAATTTGCATTAAGTATCTTTATTAGTAAGCTGAAATGGGACATTAATTAATGTGTCAAGTTGTTTAAACCTCTTAATTTATTAGACTTATTTCATAAAGTTCGACATTTAGAGACGCTACTGTTTAGTATCCCGATAATTCTCTTGTTAGACAAACAAAAAATAGAAAGACGCTCAGAAGATGTAAGCATAAATCGAGCAAAACGCAGCGGAAGGATCGAAATACATAAATACATCATTCCATTGTCAAAACCGTATGTCAAATTGAGATGTGGCTACACCACCGTCGAACCACCGTCGGATGCTTAAAACCACCGTGGAAACGCCTCGAACCACCGTCGTAAATATTGAACACGGCAACACGAAAACTATAATGCCAAGGATCTTCTAAGCACTCAAAACTCACTTAGATGGAATACGTGATTCTTGTGTTTGATGCTTAGGGACCTTAGGCTAGATGGGTATTTATAGGTGTGGTTTCTCATCAAAAATCACCCGGTTAAACTACCTCCACTTTGCACGTCCACAAAATGTGAAAGTGGGAACATGGGCTGCATGGAAACGTGGTAAGAGCCACGAACCACACTAAGCAGTTGCATTAACTACTTACATTCTCCCACTTGGTTCGTATTATACTTAAAGTCGAAACATAATGCACGAATCATGGTGATATTTTCTCTATGGATTTGAGTTGTATCTTCCATGTATCGCAATACATCAAGTCTCAACACTTTAGCTCATATACTTAATGAATAAACCCGATGTTTATTCTAGGTCCAAACTTTAGTGACATTTCTCGAAACAATTAACTTAATGTGCACACAACATATATGAGAAACATCAAACTTTATTAGAGTTTCAACATAATCGTTCTTACAACGAAAATTTACAAAGTGGGAACAAGTCCCATAGTGACAACATGATCCTTAAATTTATGTGGTGGCATGCTCTTAGTCAAAGGATTAGCTAACATCTGCTCAGTGTTAATGTGCTCAATGGCCACTTTCTTTCTTTAACACGTTCCCTTATGGCTAGATACTTAATGTCGATGTGTTTACTTCGACTTCCACTTTTATTGTTCTTAGCCATAAAGACAGTAGCTAAATTGTCACAATATATCCTTAATGGCCTAGAGATTGAATCCACAAGTCTCAGCCCAGAAATGAGACTCTTTAACCATACTCCACGTGAGGTAGCCTCAAAACACGAAACGAACTGGCCTCCATAGTGGAAGTGGAAGTGGCAGTCAATGTCTTCTTGACACTCTTCCAAGATATAGCTTCGCCGGCAAACATAAATATGTAACCTGATGTTGATTTACATGAATCAACACAGGCGGAAAAGTCTGAATCGGAGTAGCCAATCACCTCCAAATAGTCAGATCGTTTGTACGTAAGCATGTATTCTTTTGTCCCTTTGAGGTATCTTAAAACTTTCTTTGCAGTTCTCCAGTGGTCCATACCCGGATTACTCTGATATCTTCCCAACATCCCAACGGCAAATGCAATGTTAGGTCTTGTACAGACTTGAGCATACATCAGGCTTCCAACAACAGAAGCATATGGAATGTTTTTTTATTTGCTCCCTCTTAAATTTGTTATTCGGGCATTGGTTCAGATTGAACTTATCACTCTTCACGATAGGAGCAACACTAGGCGAGCAATCTTTATCTGAAATCTTTCTAAAACTTTGTTGACGTAGGTTTCTTGAGATAGACCTAAGACACCTTTATGTCTATCACGATGAATCTTAATTCCAATGGCATAAGATGCATCACCCATATCTTTCATATCAAAATTCTTAGAAATGAATTGTTTTACCTCATGTAGCATACCCATGTTATTTGTTGCAAGTAAAATGTCATCCACATATAGAATAAGGAAACAAATTTTACTTCCACTAACCTTCTGGTATATACATTGGTCCATGATATTCTCAACAAAACCAAATGAAGAGATAACCTCATGGAATTTTAAATACCACTGACGGGAGGCTTGTTTCAATCCATATATAGATTTCTTTAACTTACAAACAAAATTTTCACCATCACTAGAGGAAAATCCTTCAGGTTGTTTCATGTATACCTCTTCCTCTAGGTCACCATTAAGAAAGGCAGTTTTCACATCCATTTGTTGTAACTCAAGGTCAAATTGAGCTACTAATGCTAACACAATGCGTAAGGAATCTTTCTTAGATACTGGACTAAAAGTCTCAGTGTAATCAATTCCTTCTCTGTGAGTGAATCCTTTAGCAACAAGTCTTGCTTTATATCTTTCTATGTTGCCTTTTGAGTCTCTTTTTGTTTTGAAGACCCATTTACATTCAATGGCTTTTACACCATCAGGCAACAGTACAAGATCCCAAACTTCATTGCTTTTCATAGAATTCATCTTATCCTTCATAGCATCATACCATAATTTTGATTCATTGCAGCTCATGGCAGTTGAAAATGACTTAGGGTCATTTTCAGCTCCAACATTATAGTCAGATTCTTGTAAATACACAAAATAATCACTAGAAATTGCTGATCTTCTTTCTCTAACAGATCTCTTTAATGTTGGACCAACATTTTCTTGTGGATCATGTTGTTCAACTGGTTGTTCAATAATTTCTGGATTTTCTTGAACAACTTGATCTACTGGAGTGTTTTCAGTAGGTTGTGAAACTTCATTGATTGGTTGTTCAACGCTCGGTTGAGCTTGAGGGGTGTTATATATGATAACCAATCTCTCACTTGAAGTGGATGGATGACCTACGAGTATTGAATCCCAAGACAGATCACTCCCACTGATTGAGTCATTCTCAAGAAATTTTGCATTTCTTGATTCCACAATTCTAGTGCTATTAGATGGACAATAGAATCCGTAACCTTTGGTGTATTGGGAAACTATACCGTTGTCTTGAAGAAATTTTGCAAATGGACCAGGTGCTTGTCCATCCTCAGTCTATCTACCATAATACTCACCACCTCTATCGGTTCTCACAATCTTTATTTGTTTAACGCATTGTTTCTCTACTTCAGCCTTGAAAACCTTAAAGGCTTCTAACGCTTCACTTTTATGTTGAAGCATGTAGAGATACATGAACCGTGAGTAATCATCTATGAAAGTGATGAAGTGTTTCCGACCTTGCACATCCATGTTTGGGCAACATATATCAGAATGGATGATTTCCAATATGGTCGAACTCCTCTTGGCATCTTTCTTTGAATTGTTAGTCTGCTTGCCCTTAATGTAGTCTAAACAAGTATCAAAATCAGTAAAATCTAAGGTATTGAGAACCCCATCATTTACTAATCTTTTAATCCTTTCGATGGAGATATGTGCTAATCTCCGGTGCCACAAAGTAGAGGAATCTTCATTTATAACACAACACTTAGTACCAGTTTGAATGTGCATAACATTATGAGTGGCATTATTTTGTAAATCAATAGAGTAAAGACCATCACATAAAATTCCATTTCCAACAATTTCATATTTATAAAAAAAACTGAAACTAACATTTGAAAAATTAAAACAATACCCCAAGGGCACAAGTCTTGAAACATAAATTAAATTTCTAGAAAAACTAGGAATATAAAAAGTGTTTTCTAAAATTAAAACAAAACCACTAATTCGCAGGTCCCAATATCTTTCACATGCGGCTGCATCTTGTTTCCTGAATAGATGTGTCGCTCAACTCCCACTAGTTCCCTCAGGTTTTTTAATCCCTGTAAGGAATTTGAGACATGGATTGTAGAACCAGAATCAATCCACCATGTGTTATAATTAACATCAACCATATTTGACTCAAAGCAAACAAGTGAGATTGATTTACCTTTTTTTTCAAGCCAGCCCTTATGTTTGGCTTGGACTGA
Source organism: Hibiscus mutabilis (assembly GCA_019671005.1). Taxonomy (NCBI): domain Eukaryota; kingdom Viridiplantae; phylum Streptophyta; class Magnoliopsida; order Malvales; family Malvaceae; genus Hibiscus; species Hibiscus mutabilis. The sequence goes on from CM033720.1 coordinate 54,504,284, forward strand.
CCTCTTTCCTTGAGTAACTGTCAGTGCACTCTCTCCCATCTCCAGTACGAGCCTACCCTCTTCTTGATCACACATGGCCAAAAGTTCATCAATAGACCATTTATCTTTATGTGTGTTATAAGAGATCTTAAATGGCCCATATTGAGGTGGAAGAGTGTTCAATATATAGTGCACCAGGAAAGATTCAAACATTTCAACCTTAAGTGCCTTAAGTCGAGCTACCAAATCTCGCATCTTATTGATGTAATCACGCACACCTTTCACTATAGTGAGCTTTAGTGATGTGAATTTCATAATTAGGGTGCTGGCTAATGACTTTTGAGAAGTCTGAAATTGTTTCTCTATAGCCGTTAATAGCTCTTTGACATTCTCATAATGCTCAATCGAGCCACGAACATCAGCTGGAACCTTGCTCTTAATAAACATAATACTTAAGCGATTGGATCGCTCCCACTTTTCATATAGAGCAAGATCAGCCTGATTGCTGGTGTCAGTGATATGTGGCTCAGATTTCTTTATAGCATAGTCAATATCCATACACCCCAATTGAAGAAGAATACCCTCCTTCCAGAATTTAAAGTTCTCAATGGTTAATTCAAGGATATTTACTTTATTATCAGACATATTCATAGGTTGTAATGCTGCAAAAATAAATTGACATACATGTTTAATTTAATTTTGAGGTAAACATAAGTCATAATTTACCAATGCAAATTATGTAAATAATGAATCTAGTGACATAAAAATTGTCCGTGGGCTAAATTTTTAATTCGATTAGATCCATTTTATGATAGAATTGTTTTCTATCCCTTATATAAAAAAATATTAAATTTATTTTCATAATTCCTGTGGGTAATTATAAAAACTCATCTAATAATTTTACCTTAATAAGTTATGTAATGTGATTTAATATCTAAGCTTTCCGTATGTAATTTTTAACCTTAGTAATTTTATTTAACTAAAGATGTTGCGGCTAGTCTTTAACTAAATAAAAATAAAAATCACTTAGCTAGATATTAACCCTAAACTTAATTCAAAGTTGTTAATTCATTATGCAACATTTTATGTCTAATCCTTATGAGATCCTTACCGTAATTTTATTTAATTAAAGTTGCTATGACTAATTCTCTAATTAAATAAATTATTCGGATCCCTAGACATATATCTTATAGTTTTTATTGCTTAATACTTTATGCAATAAATCTTAAAGTTTTATGTACCTAATTTTATGTATATAACTAATTACCGGATAAGTTATACAACATCTCTTAATTTAGGCACATACAATACTTATTTCTAAAATTTATTTTTAATAAACTAAATAAATTTTAGAAATTAATTTAATAAAATCTTACGAGTTTAAAAACAAAAGTCTGCAACCTAATTTTTCTCAAAATTTTAGAATTTAAATATCAACATGGCATTTAATTTTGAGAAACATAAAAACTTTAAAACGACAAGGCAGAGATTTAACCATGCTCGGATACCAAATGTAAACATAAATCGAGCAAAACGCAGCGGAAAGATCGAAATACATAAATACCTCATGTCATTGTCAAAATCGTATGCCAAATTGAGATATGGTTGCAACACCGTTAAGCATGTCGAACCACCGTCGGATGCTTAAAACTACCGTGAAAACGCCTCGAACCACCGTCGTAAATATCGAACACGACAACACGAAAACTAAAATGCCAAGGACCTTCTAAACACTCAAAACTCATTTAGATAGAATACATGATTCTTGTGTTTGATGCTTAGAGACCTTAAGCTAAATGAGTATTTATAGGTGTAGTTTCCCATTAAAAACCACCCGATTAAACTATCTCCACTTTGCACGTCCACAAAATGTGAAAGTGAGAACATGGACTGCATGGAAACGTGGTAACAGCCACAAACCACACTAAGCAGTTGCATTAACTGCTTACAGAAGAAACAAATTGAGATGAAGAAAATTATCGAGACAGAGGCTGAAGAAAAAACAAAACAATTCAATTCAATTCATTTATCAGATTGTGTAAAACCCTACAAACTGGGATTTTAACCCACAAAATAAAAGGGTATATTTTCTAAGATATCATTAAAACGACATCGTTTTATTTTGATTAAAAAAAAAGGGCTCGTACCATACTTGTACTTCTCGATTAATGTTGGCTGCGTGGTCTGTAGATTAGAGGTTGAGACAAACAGAACAAAGTAGAAGAAAAAATATAGCGATTAAGATTTTAGTTTTTAATTAACTTTTTATATTTTTTTAACAATTCTTACTTAGGAAAAGAGGAAGGAAAAATTTATTCTTATAGAGTCTAGAACCCACAATTTAAGGAGGTGTCAACTTTTTATTATTTTTAATGTATTAAATTTTGGAATATATTTTAATTGTATTTGGGCACCGGCTTACGTGGGATTAGGGGTGCTTATTGAGTTGAGCAGTTTGAGATCGTCTCGGTCAAAATTCGATCAATGCTTGACTTGAGTCGAGCTTGACTCGAGATCTTAACGAGTTGAATCAAGCAAGGTCCAACTCGACTCGATAAGTTCATTAGCAGCTCGTTATTTTTTAAAATAAAATTTTAATGATTTTTGGTGGCTACCTTAAAAATTATGTTCTAAGAAGTTTAAATGTTAGTTGAAAACTCTAAAAAAGTTTTTGCTAGGTAATTTACCAATAAAATATTTGAGTTCAAATTTCCAAAATATTTTGTATTTCCTGTGAATTTCAAAAGTTAATTTGTATTAATAAGAAATTAAATTATAATAATTAACCTTTCATTCTTTTTATTAATGCTTTCATTTTTTATTATTATTTTATGTATAAAAGTAGAAAAAAGAAAAAAAAAAGTCTTTAGTTCTCGTATAAAACAATACGATTGAAAGTCAAAATACCGAAATTTCTAAGGCTTTCTCTCCTTTATTATTTATCGAATAACTTGATCCTGACAGGTTCTTTTATTTATCTTCTCAGTCTTTTTTTTTTTTTCTGAATTTGAATGTTCATATTAAGCTCTAATAATATCACTAGATTTTACTTGTATTTTAAAACATAAGATAAAAATTTTGGCAAGCTTAACGAACAACAAGTTGAGTCGAGCAACAAGAATTTTTAAAGAGCACAAGTCGAGCAAAATGTTATCGAGCTTAACGAGCAACGAGTTGAGGAACGAAATCTTTAAACGAGCGCGAGTTGAGCGCTATTTAACTCGCGATCGACTCACTCAATAAGCACCCCTACGTGAGATCCATCTGCATATTTTATATTACAATATTTTAATTTAATTTTAATTATAAATATTAATGTAAAAATATATTTAATATAAATATTCTATCTACACAGATGGTGTACACGGGTGGTTTAACAAAAATTGAAGATTCGAACATAAAATGTTAGTACTCAATTAAGCCGAGTCAAATCAAAAAAATTCTAATTGAGTTTATTAATCATATTTTATGATTTAAATTTTTTGAAATTTTTTCGAATAAAAATTATAAAATTCTAGTCGAATTATTCAAATTTAACTCCAAGTTTAATTATAATTATTTATAATATTATGACATATATCAATTCCAATTTAAACAAATTTCTCTAATCTTATAAGCTATACATATATATTTCTTCATTTTTTTACATGGTAAGTAGAATGTTATTTAATAAATTAAATATTTTCTAATATATTTATAATGTTAATTTGATTGAAAGAAGGAATTCTTGAGGACAGTATTTATGGGAATATAAAGCAGTAAAGAAATTGATAGAAAGGAAAAAGTTTTAAAAAATTGCAGTTGAAGGATTAAATTGAATAAAATGAAAAATTAATAGACTAAAATACAAAAAGAATAAATATATGGTTAAAAATATGGATCGAAATTACATAGATATTTTACCGGAAGAAGTGGATCATGATGTTCAAATATAATGAGAAAAATACACCTAAAACGAACCAAAAAATTGAAGAAATGCGTAAAATCCTACAAAATAGATTAAATTGCAAAATGAAAATTTGTTTAAAAAAAGGAATTGAATCTACATAGGTACTATGGTTTAAAAGCATGTCGTTCAAATTTGGTAAAAATGAACTTAAAATGAAAAAGGAAATGAAGAGATAAAAAGGAATCACGGACAATCACAAATCAGTAAAATTTGATTTTTTTTCAAGTTGGCAAAATCCGAACTCGAACTCGAAAACCACTTGTTAATTCGAGTTGACTCGAATAACTTAAAAAAAATACTTTTCGATTCCAGTCGAGTTTTGTTCACCCTAGTTGAACACAAGTTTCAAGTGTTTTCTATTATCTGTTAGTGGTCCTAAGCCTCAATTGATAGCAATAGGTATTTTAGAAAAAGGAATAATGCCCCATAATATAACGACTAGTGTTGATGATCTCCCAGTAACACTCCTTGTTACAGCAGAGCTCATCTTCACCGCCAAAAGCCATTGGCACCTACTAAGAACAATCAATCTGCCAACCTGCAAGATCAAACACACACTACTGTTTCAATTAAAAAAGGATCAAAGCATAAAAGGATCATATCCTGGTGTATTATCCAGATAATATTCTCGCCAAAGAGAGAAAAAAAGTACTTTTTTGCCAATTTTTCAATAGTTCAAAGCTTAGAAACAAATATAGACATGGACTAGAGCCTTGTACAAACCACATGCTAACCAGTTTATTTTTTCCACAATGACTATATGCTATAAATGCTAATGTTACCATTCAGCGATCGAAATAAAATGCAGTTTCTACCAAAATTTGACAGTTGTACTATAACCTTAGAGATAGGTGGGGGCATTAATCAGATGGAAAAGAGGGGAATTCCTGACGTATAAAAACAGTTGTGTTGCACATCCTATCATACATATACATGCACTTGCTTATGACAACTAATATTAGGGGGGGTGTAACAGTGCGTAGGAAGATACTGGTTATATCATTTACAGTTTTTAAGAGCAAGCATGACAGAAGAGCCTCAAGACCTAACATTTACTACCAAATTAATCACAAATCAACTCTTTGAAACACCAGTCCATACCTTCACTTGATTCCTAATAGAATGAAAGGGTCATTTTGTCTTGCAGGTCATTATATGCAAGTATAAGCTACTAAGGATCCATGTGTTAGATGTACATACAAAACACCCAATTTTAAAGAAAAACTCAACCTCGTGACATGGCTCCTTCATGTGGAGAACACTCACAGGATCCAGTGAGAAGAAGTTTCACAGGTATGTCCCCCCTGGTCGCTTAGCTGTTACTGTTGGGGATGCTGGCAAAGGAGGTTTGTCACAAAGGCAGATTACTTGAACAAACCAATTCTAGGTCACCCGCTAGACAAAAGTGTATGAAGATCATCGTCCCAAATTCCAATAGACGCCCCCTGGCTATACCTTGTGATGAGTGTTTGTTCAGAGATATCATTAATTTGTCGGATGATGGGTGCTTTGGATGTCTGTCTGTTTATTAACTATGCATGTTAACAACAAAGACCTCAGTTAAGGTCATGGAGGGAATGAGTTCATTTTTTAATGATTCCTTGTAACAAAGGTTATAGTGGTGGAAACAGCAGCAAAGATTGGGTCCAACAGTTGAAGCAGGTGCCAAAGCTCTACAAAATGTCAACATTTTCCTGCCCAATTCTTGATGCAAATAAAGTTATATTCTTACTGCAGAATGATAAATTATTAGTTATTGAGCACCCATCATCCGCAAAAGGATAAAATAGAAAGAAAGGGAAAACGGCCTCTACAGCCTTAGATTTGAGATGTGAGATTTCTTTTTCCAAAGAAGAAAAAGACAAAGAAAACTACTCAATGATGTTCAAAAGAGAGCACACAATAAATAATATAATAGTATGAAATCATCCCTGCATAAAAGGTTTTGTATTTTAAAGGTATTAGGATCAATTCTACATAAATTCTGCACTGGAGCAATAAATTCTACATTAATTCAATTCCACATAAATTCTGCACTGGAGCAATTAATTCTATATAAAGAACATAGTATGAAATCATCCAGATTAATTTTTGCATGAGAAAGAAACAAGTAATAACAAAATGAGATTACGTGCCTTGATGTACTGCAATGCTAGAGTTGGTAAATGCTTCCGTCTCATATTTATAACGTTGCATGTCAGTGTTGAATTGTTTTCTTAAAGATTACTGCCTCAATAAATGGATATCCAGTAGATCCCAAGCACTGGAAACTACAGCAGTTGATAAAGAATGGAAAGCTTCTTTTGCGGCTTTCTGCCGTGATTCTAGAATCTTTGCATCAGCAAAGAGCTCCCTTAGAGCCTTTTCAAGCTCTAACTTACCTGACACCTGCAGACCAATTACAATAAAATCTTTAGCATTTGACAAACAAATTATGCATTGCTACATGAACATCTTAGATGATTTTACCTAATGGCCTAACAAGAACATGTTGCCAAAAAGGTGACAATATTTGAATGAAATTTTAAACAAAATGAAAAATTTTAAAGCTGTTTTTCAGTTCAAATCAAGCTGATTTAGGGCAAATGACTCTAAAGAGGTGAGCAAACTCCAAGAGTATCATCTGCCCATCTAGACTGTGTTAACCATTTACTCGTAAACATTTTTCTTTTATACATGTTAAATGCTTATAGTACAATAATCATATACCGTATTGTTAAGACAGATGTTACCATCTTTGCATAATCAATCTAGAAAGTCTCAATAAGAGATCTCTTGGAAAAAGAAAAAAACACACACATTTAATGTGACAAGATACCTGCATTACTGACAAAGGATTTAACTGCTGCATTTTTCTCACCATATGCGAGAAATGCCCAATATGATGACCTGAAATTATCAGAAAATAAAACCCTTTAGAAGGGTATATGAGGCTGATGAAAAATTTTGGTGCATGATATAAAATTTTACCAGTCAAAACAGCACAGTCAGCTGCTGCTGCTTCTGATATGTTGTGGCCAGTCAACCCAGGGAAGAAAGAACCTCCAATTACAGCTATTGGGGTCAAATTATACAAATGCCTCAATTCACCTGCAATACATAATAACATTATGAATCAAATTTTACAATGAAAATACAATTTCGTCTAAAGATTAAAATAGAGAAAATTCAGGAGAAATGAAAGGGAATAGGATGCTAAATACCAAGTGTATCCACCAAATATATGTTTGTTCCTGGGATAAGTTTTTTATGTTGAGACCTCAAAGCTACATTTTGCCCTTCTTTCTGCAATACCTGCACTATTAAAGGTTTCTTAATAATTAAAAGAAAATGTAAAGCCAATATATACTAATGATGCCATGCAACAAAACATTCTTTCTCAATCAAGGGGAAGTTAATTCCTCTCAAATTAAATAATGACTTCATGAATAATATGATTTGTATGGGCACTTTCATGGTAAAAGGAATTTGATTTTAATAAAATCTATTGAAAAGGTATGATATAGAACAGTAGAAGAATTGAAGATGATAAATAAAGTTCATTATCACACGAGGATGACTATGATGAAGAGGAAGCAAGCTGTATTGCCGATAAATTAATATCAAGGGTCATAAACTTCACAGTATAGCATTTATAGGAAAATTTTTCTACTAGGATGTTGTAGACAGCAGTTATCACCAGAAAAAAGGTAATTTTAGTTGGTAGATGAAACGATGGGGCATGAAAGTAAAGAAACCAAACTTTCAAGCAATGAGTAGGTAGACCAACTAGAAAAATCATTATAGAAAATAAAGCTGGTGTGCAGAAGAAACATACTTCAGCAATCTCTTTTCCATGTTGTGGATGTCGAGGAACAATAATGGTCATAATGTCTGGGTGACTTTGCATAAGAACATTGTGGACTCCTAAAATTACTGCAGAAAATGTCAGTTAGTGTTTTTTCCAAGAAAAGCATAACTCCCATCATGAAAATTTTCACTCTATAATCTTGTAGGGAAACCTGTGATTATTTTGGGAGATTAAGATTTAAATGTCTTACAATGAAAACATTAACCAAATGCAAAATGACCATGATTCATTAAACTGTCGAAGTGGATGCACTAAATAAATTAACTGCAGAAGCTATTACCATCCAACAAGCTACCACAGTAAATAAGAAAATAACATGTTATATGGAGGAATAGTGCGATTTCAATGAAAGCCAATGGACAATGAAAACGGAGGATAGCCACAGACTGATCAGACATAAACCACTGTTATCTTGGTGTCTCTTCCAAAGCACCTTGCATACTAATCATCCACAAGTTACTATAGAAGTATAGAATGCTAACCATTCAAAACAAATCTTTTAATATATAACCTTGAAATAAAAAAATCTATTAATATATAATATCATATACATAGCTAAGATCTTGTGTAAAACTATAATGCAAATGACAACCTAGAACAAGGTAGTCGTGGTAGAGTTACAAGAGTAGCAAGAACTTACTTTCTTCTTCACCACGGTGAATTGAAGCAGCCATCCAAACCTGTTTTTGAGAAAGCTGTTTTTGCAGATATTCTATGTGTTTGGCATCTTTCATAGGAGGTTCATATTCACCCACCGCTGAATAAAAAGAACAGTAGCATATCAAGACAGATTATAGTAATTTCTTAAGAACAAACCAATATATTATGTACACTATCCGAAAAAAGTGAGGGATGTTTATGCAATGAATCTAGAGAGTAACAACTGAGTGGAAGAAGGCTTGCTGGGATCAGTCAATTATTCTTTTCATGTACTAATTATAAATCAAGTACAAGCCAAATGAATTGACAGTTTAACAATGTAGAAAGAATGTAATCTCCAATACCACTTTGAAATTCAGTAAAAGAACAGAATTGCATAGCAATACAAACATAATATTCAAAGAGAACATATAATTGGCATACCATACTTTAGATCGCCAGAAAAGTTTATGCAAAAAGGAGGAGCTTGAAGTAGCTGGAAATGAATTGCCTGAACAGAGCTCTGCGGCATGCAACAAAGAATTTCTAAAGTAAAAAAGGGTACTAATAATAATAGTAGAAGTATATTTGCTTTGAGCAGTGACATGACAAAGGAAGATGAGGATTACATACCAACGGGGAAATCAAAGAAAATTGGGACAATAAAAGAGATATTAGTGGAAACAAGAGTGGCCTTGACCAATGTCTAAAGGATTTTGCAGACAACCGAGAATTTAATAATGCCAGACCAATCTGAATAAATAAATAAATCCATAAGTTATAAAATATTAGGACACAAGAAATATAATACAATTCTATAAAAGTAAAAACATGTGGATCGTCATATAATAGAGAAGTAAACAAAATGGAGTAGACTTAGTAACATCATAACATGTACCAAAAATTCATTCTCTTTTTCCCAGGTCATACAGCAAACATATAAGAATTAAAAAAGAAAACTTATGTGGGTGAACAAACTAATTACTTCTATTCCCTCAACTGGTCTAGAATAAAGTAATAAATATATGCATACATGCATTGCCAAGCAGGAAACAACTTACTCCACCTCTGGAAGCACCCATAATAAGGTTCGGCCATAATTCACTCTCCATTATTACAATCCAGTTAGGCTTCCAATACCCAAGGAAAGCATCCATGGCAGCAGGTGTATCAAGTGGAGCAAACTGTTACAAAGTTCTAAAGTTTCACTACATATATTTAGAAAAACACCATAACTCATAACTTGCATTGTTTGCATGCACCAGCACCAATCTTCCAAGTAAATCAACATTAGTGATATGTTAAGGAACTAACCTGATATAGAACATTAGCTGGAAGTCTATCTTTCAGTACTTCACTGCAAAAGGGAAGTTGAATTAAAATGATATATATAGTTTTAGCCGTAAATTAACCAAGGATCATATTACAACTATTACTATATATTTATTTGAAACATTCGAATTCCCAAGCGCCCGTAACCAAATTAATGCTTTTTTAAAATAATAAAAAAGGGGGAAAACAGAAACAAAGTTTAAGGCGATGTCTTACAACGCGGAAACCGTCGTCGTTGTCATCAAAATGTTGATATCCGGTCTCCGTTGACAGCAAAATTTGATGACAGGAATCGCGGCCATTCCTTCTCCTAAAGAGACGGCGTGGAACCAGAGAAGTGGGCCAGCAGAGGGACGGCGGAGGGAAGGCTGACCTAAGCGTTCGCGCCACCTGATAGGGTGCTCCAGCCCTCGGAGCCTGCGCCAGTGTAAGTGAAGGTGAAGCAGTGGGGATAGACCGTAGGTTAAAGCTCTGTAGATTTTGTAAACCATGTCTCCCTTAGGCTTGGGTCCCGCCACCGCCATTGCCATTTCGGCTTCTGCTTTTGTTTTGGACTGGTTTTCTCTCCTTTTTTTGGTTTTCAAAGCAGAGTTTCGATTGATTGGCGCGGTCATATCGAGACAGGGCCAGTGGTAGGGGTTTTATTTATTTTTAATGACCGGCTCACTATTTCATATATAGTCAACTAATAATATTTATCTATTTTAATATAATTTTTAAGTAATTACACTCTCTTTAGTTATATATAAGAAAAAAAGTGAAAATCTATTTTGATAAAAAATGACATAAAAATATTATTAAATAAGACCATAAATGATGTAATAAACCAGACTCGTCTAATATTTTTTTTTTGTTTTTTTAGGCCTATTACGAAACTTCTTATTAGGCATTTGGACTAAATTCACGTAAAGCGATTAGTATCTTTGATTTTCGGAACTCTTGAATCAATATTGTACTTAGATTTTTTTAAAATGTTGTACTACCTTGTAGATCTATTATACTTAGAGGCGACAATCAGTTCATTCAGATCGAGTTCGAGTCAGATTATTTTGGGTCAGGTTGATATTTAGTTCGAGTTTTTTTGGTTTAGGTTCGATCCGAGTCGGATCGGGTCTAATTCGGATTTAGTTCAATTTATATTATTTCTGGCTGAGTATTGGGTCGGGTTAATATCGAATCAGTTGATTTTTTTAGTCGGGTTAATATTGGATTAGTTGACGTTTTAGTTCGGGTCTATATCGGATCGCTTGACTTTTCGAGTCGGGTCAATATCCGATCGGATGCTTTTCAGGTCGGGTCAATATCAGATCGGTCAGATTTCAATTTGAGACAATATATGAATATGATATTTTTAAAGGAAAAAAATGATATTAAACCAATAAACTATTATTAAAGATAGTTGTTAATTAGTAATATAATACAAAATGAGAATAAAACATACATATTTGAGGAAATTAAATTCGGATTGCTTTCGGTTCGTGTTGATTTTAGTTCGGTTGATTTTCGGTTCTTGTTGCTTTCGATTATTTTCGGTTTAACTAAATTCAGGTCGGTTTTGGTTCAGTTCGATTTTGGTTCGGATTCGGTCAAATTTAGATCATCATGTTCGGGTCTATATCGAGTCTCGGATCGAGTAAATCAGTTCAAATCTCAGATTTCAAGTCAAGTTTGCCAGGTCTAAATATACTTTCTACAACAATTTTAAAAATTCGAGCAAGAACGGTGTTTTAATTTTTTTAATTAAAAAATTAAAACCCCATGAAAAGTACTCTAAATATAAACAATACACAAGCTGAAATAAGCTTGAATAGTAAAAAATTAATGTTCAGAATCGGTTTCCTTTCTATGAGGTTTTAATTTTTTAATTAAAAAAATTAAACAATGTTCATACTCGGATTGTAAGCAATCCGAATTTTAAGTCAATGTAGAAAGTGTAATAGATCCGCAAATAATTAAAGAAGTACAACATTTAAAAAAATCCTAAGTACATTATTCTCCAAATTTCTCCTTGATTTTCATAATTTAGATTTTAAAAATGAAAATTAAATTTAGGGTTTAAGAGTTAGTTTAAGGTTTATGTTATAAAGTTTTAGTTTCAAATTTAGGGCTGGATTTTAGTATCATGTTTTAGGGTAAAGAATATGAGAGAGTTAGGGATTTATACATTGCTTTTGAGAAGTGCGGTGGGAAAATACTTTTAAGAAGTACTTTTGAAAAGTATTTTTAAAAAGACAATTTTAAATTGTTTAGTTTAAAATATGAGCGTTTGATATTGTTATAAAAAATGCTTTTAAGTATATATAATATTTATTTTAAATATTATTTTAAAAATATAAAAGAATTAGTGATATGAATGAATAATTTTGTTTAAAAGTATTTTTAAAAAAATCCATAAATTACAACTTAAAAAAACACTTTTAAATCAAACTAAAAAACATTTTTAGCATAAAAAACTTTATATTCTGCATTGTTTTTGGTCAAAAAAAAAATACTTATGAAAAGCATTAAGAACATGTTACTTTTGACTTTAAGTGCTTTGTAGAAGCTCCTTCTATGTAGGCGTTTGGTAATGCTTTAATTGCAAAAGCACTTTTAAGTGCTTCCAAACAAGCTACTCTGTCTCAAGGTTACTTACATTTATAAGGACTTATTTTATTGTAATTTTTATTACTTGACAGAGATTTCATATACTTGCAAATAATGTGAAGGAATTTGATTTTAGAATTTATATTTTTTTATTGTTACTATTTTACTCATCATTTTTCACTCATCGAACTTGTGGTGTCGTTGACAGTGAAAATTTGTTAATTTTCTTTAACTTATGTAGTAGATTAATTATCTCTACTTTTGTTATTAAGTTATGTTAAGTCAATTTAATTTTTAGTTTAATTATTTTATTTTTTTCTGTTTGTTGTTTATTTTTGTTTTTTGTTTATTTGTTTTTGCTTTGGTTGTTGATAAAATTCTATCGTCAATAGGAGTGTTCATTTTCGGATATCGGATTCGATCCGATCTGAAAATTCGGATATCTGTAATTTCAGATCAGTAAAACAGCGATTCTTATATGATTTAAAAAAAATGGATATCCAGGTATTCGGATACTGGATACTCGGATTAAATACTCAGTTATCCAAATATATAATTTGATTTAAGTATTTTTTTGAATTTGACAGTCGTATCTATGAAAATTTTGGATTTTCAAATACATAAATTAATAAATTGTCAAATATAACAAGATTAACATCTATGAAAATTTTGATTTTTTTTCAAATTTTCGGATATAACAAGCATTAAATTACTAAATACAACAAGATTTATATCTATAAAAAATTGAACTTTCGGATATTTCAGATAATCCAAAATTTGAAATATTGTGATCCATATTCAATCCAAAAAATGGATCGAATATATGATCTAAAAATAAAAATCAAATCGAATATTTGAATTTTCGGATCGGGTCAACGGATAATTAAATCATATTGGATCGGTCAGATTAAATATTTTTGAACACTCCTAATTGTCTGTGACGTAGGTATGCGGAGATGAGGTGGGCAATTGCCTCCCACCCCCAAGAAATTCTTTGTCCAGCTTTGTCTTCTATATAAATTTCTTTAAAATTTATTTTTTTAATTTGTCCTTCCTACTTTCATATATTTATGTTTGCCCCACCTCAAATCCTGGCTCTGTCCCTGCCTATTATTGATAATGAAAACCAAGGGTCTAGGAGTATTAGAGACTATTCAATGCTTGGTGTGGATAGATTTCAAGGTAGTATAGTTTTACCCAAAAGTCTGCAACTGGTTGAAATAAAACTTGTTACCTTGACTATGCTTCAAAACAACATGCAGTTCAATGGGTTATCAAGTGAGGATCCAAACTAATTCAAGGGTCGGATTACTTGTCTAAATTTGAAGGGTTCGTGAATGAATATTATGGCTGAAAAATGGGTTTCAACAAAAGATTGATGCCCTTCTAAAATATTATAAATTATGTCTCATCAAGTGTGTCAGTAAAAAAGAAGATAATATTCATTCTAAAAGACACGAGTTCAAATCGTTATGTCTACAAGAAGTATACGCATTGTCAAAGAGTTAAGAACATCTATAAACAGATACTACATTCTAATTACCTTTAAACTATTTAATAAAAAAGTAAAACAAATAAATATAATGAACTTGAAACTATATAAAATTATTAAATTTAAATTAAAAATAAAATAATAATATGGGGACATAAAAAACAGGCTTAGCAAAATTTGAGACACATTTTAAATCATGCTAAACTTTGACAAACATAAAATATATCAATCACACACATAAATCTAACTCAAACTGGTTCGACTTGACCAATAAATACTCCTACAGTAATTTGTTTTCTTAAATTGCTTTCTCTGTTATATTTCTCTAACAACAACGACGGCGAATGGCGATAATTATGATGATGAACTGACAATAAAATCACGGACGAAACCCTCTTAGAAAATTCATAATTATATAGTAAAATTGTTGGCCCCCTAAAAAAATATTTAAAAAATTTAAAAATTTTATGATTCTTCTTTTAATTCCTCAGAAAACATATTAGCTCATTGTTGGTTTTTTAAATTTAAAAATTAAATAATTCTTCAATATATAATGTTGAGTTTGTTGTACAAAACAAGGTTAAATTCGAAATACATAGTAAAATAAATAAATGAAATACAACAAATTTCAGATTTACAATGAATCAGATTCGAAGTAACCGAAAAACAGATTGTTGAGGCCTGCAGAAGCACAGTTTCCTTAAGACAAATTCGACAACTCTTCGGTGCTTGAGATCTTAGGTCGTCAGTCTCCCAGGATACAACAACGGGTGATCTTCGACATCAGCACTACTGAAGAGATCACGTACAGTACTCGAGTCTTTGACTATCACCCAAAAACCAATGCAATTTTCGAGAGAGAAAAGCTTTCTTAGTTGTGTTTTGAAAATGAAGAGAAGCATTGTATTTATATAGGAAAATTAGGTTAAAATCGTGGGAAAGAAATATTCTAATTTTATGGCCATTAATTCTCTATCCGATTTAATTCAGAAATCTTTAATTTATGCCATATTTACTCGGATATATTTTCGTGAATTGCAAGCATTACCATTTTAATATTCGAATTTAAAGAAACCAATAATATTCTTTTAAATTCGGAATATTCTCAAAAAGATATGCTAACTTAAGGAAAAAATATTCGAAGTGGGTGAAATATCAGACCAATCCGGACATTCGCGTCGCCCACGTCGTGCGGGTGCGCCCCAACTCGAATGGGATTGGATTCGCACCCCCTGCGCGCGAGGCACAGTTTCCATTCAAGTCATTCAATGACCACAAAGTGGGCAAGTGTTTATAAACACTTCCCATTCCATTTATCCCATCAATTTGGGATAGGGGGTTTTCACTTCCTTATTCAATTCACAACTACCTTACTTTGTGCATCAATTTCTTATTCATTACTCAACTGTTTTGAGCATATGATATAGCGTTGTAAAGGTCTCATGGAGTAGAATAAGACTCAATAGAATCCTTATTTGAATCTCCACCTTTACCCATTCAAAATATGGTTCAAAGTTACCATTTTCCTTACATTTTTCCAACAATCCCCCACATGAATGAAATTGATGATTTATCAAAACATTTTGACTCTATGTGGTGATAGCTTCTATGATCGATAGTTGCATAGGATAGGTAGGTTTCCTCATTTGAACCTTCCCTTGTGAAAGTATATTTACTTTACTAGCTATCTAGTAGACGTGATGTTCTTTGAACTATTCAGCCGTTTGTGTAAACGATGATATACTCCACACAACTACCTCTCTGATAAGAGTGTTTGTTCTCATGGTTATGTCCATATGGCCGTGGACAACGCCTGGTTCTGCAAGAGTTTGAAAGCATTATGCCCAATAGTCTTCTTGAAGCGGCCCCACTTCACTCTCACATAGGTGACTTATGTTGCTCGGCTCATCGACGCACACAAAGGTCATTAAAAGCTTTTACTTAACCTATCCCATTTTTGTCACTGTTTACATCATAGGAACGGGCTTGGGAGAAGAACCCCCACAGTGACCGCACAGGTATATGCAATTAAGTTGTCCCTTTGAACCTAGATCTTGGGATCTCTCTAGTCAACTAGGTAGGGTTTTCCTTCACATAGCACCTTAAATTTTCCTGGGCTTTCTTTCGATATTTTCTCAACTTGATCTCAATTTAACCCTTTGGTTAGCGGATCCGCAATGTTATCCTTTGATCTTACATAATCAATAGAGATAACTCTATTTGAGATTAGTTGCCTAATAATATTATGTCGAGGACGCATGTGTCTCGACTTACCGTTGTACATACAATTCTGTGCCCTAGCAATTATTGCTTGGTTATCGCAGTATATGCATACTGTGGGCACATGTTTCGGCCATTTAGGAATATCCTCAAGGAATTGCCTAAGCTATTTGGCTTCTTCTTCGGATTTATCCAGAGCAACAAACTCATATTCCATCGTGGATCTGGTTATGATAATTTGTCTTGAGGGTTTTCACGACACGACACCTTCTCCCAAAGTAAAGACATATCCACTTGTGCCCTTAGTATCTTGAATATCAGATATCCAACTGGCATCAGGGTATCCTTCTAAAATAGCAGGATCTCTAGAATAATGCAATTTGTAGTCTCAAGTATATCTGAAATATCTCAGTACCCTCACAATCGATTTCCAATGGTTTTCACCTAGATTGCTTGTGAATCTACTTAAACTGCTCACAGTAAAAGCAATATTCGGTCTAGTGCAGCTCATAAGATACATTGGACTGCCTATGACCCTTGCATATTCCACTTGGTCAACACTTTGGCCTTTGTTCTTGGACAAATATTGGCATGTGTCTATTGAAGTTTTAGCTATACCAAAATCATCCTTGCCAAATTTCTCAAGAATCTTGTCCACATAGTGTGACTGAGTTAATATGAGACCGTTAGTTGACCGTTTGATTTGGATGCCCAAAATTGTATCGGCTAGTCCCATATCCTTTATGTCAAATCTTAAATTTAACATGTCTTTGGTACGTTTTACCATTTCATTATTGCTCCCAACAATGAGTATGTCATCAACATACAAACATAGAATGATGTATCTAATATTTGTAGTTTTGACATATACACACTTGTCACACTCATTTATTTTGAAGTCGTTTGTCATCATGACACTATCGAACTTCTCATGCCATTGTTTTGGTGCCTGTTTAAGTCCATACAAGGAATTCACCAATCTACATATTTTTCTTTCTTGACCTAAAACTACATGACCCTCAGGTTGTTCCATGTATATTTCTTCATCGAGATCTCCATTAAAAAAGGTTGTTTTAACATCCATTTGATGTACTTCTAAATTCTTCAAAGCGACAATTGCAAGTATCATCCTTATGGAAGTTATCCTTGATAAATGAGAGTATTTATCGAAATAGTCAAGGCTTTCCTTTTGTCGGTAACCTTTTATTACCAATCTAGCCTTGTACTTATCAATTGTTCCATCTGCTTTCATTTTCCATTTGAAAATCTATTTAGAACTTAGTGGTTTAATTCCCGGAGGAAGATCCACTAATTCCCACGTATAGTTTTGCATGATGGAGTCAATTTCACTCTTAATGACATCCTTCCATAAGGTGCCTTCTGACGAACGTATATCATCATTATACGTTTGAAGTTTAACCTCCAGCATATAGGTTAGAAAATCTGATCCAAATGATTTTTCTATCCTTGCTCTTTTAGTTCTCCGTGGCTCTATTTCAAGCTCAATCCCTTGTTGATCATCTAAGCTATCTTCATCGATAATCTCTAAAGTTCGTTTCATTAAACTTTGATCAACTTCTCTAGCTTTACAAGGGAATACATTTCCAAAGAAAGAAGTATTTTTTTATTCTATTATCGTATTATTGTGAATCTCGGGATTCTTTGATTCATACATAAGAACTTACTGTGTTCTGCATAGCCAATGAAAATACAATCCACAGTTTTGGACCTATTTTCATTTGTTTTGGTAATGGGGCCATTACCTTGGCAAGACACCTTATATTTTCAAGTGTTGGTAGGAAGGTTTCTGACCTTTCCATAACTCATATGGTGTTTTATCCTTTTTCTTTCGGGGAATCTTATTTAAAAGGTAATTAGCTGAAATAATAGCTTCCCCTACATGTTTTATGATAACCCATAACTTCCTAGCAAGGCGTTCATCATTTCCTTTAGAGTCCGATTTTTCCGTTCGGCTACTCTATTAGATCGAGGAGAGTAAGGTGGTGTTACTTCGTGAATAATACCATGTTGTGAATAGTATTCACCAAACGATTCAACGTATTCGCCACCACGATCACTTCTTACCATCTTAATCTTTTTATTAACTTGGTTTTCAACTTCTTGCTTATAGAGTATACATTTCTCTATAGCTTCATCTTTGCTCTTAAGCAGATACACATAGCAGTATTTCGTGCTATCATCAATAAAGGTAATAAAATATTTATTCTCTCATCTAGTTTGGACAAACTTTAAGTCACAAACGTCCCTATGTATTAGATCAAGAGGTTCTATTCTTCTTTTAATGGTTTGAAATGAAGACCTTGTTAATTTTTCTTCAACACATGTTTCACATTTATTATTATAATCAATATGAAACGAAGGTATGTGTTCCAAGTTAATTAATCTCCGTAGAGTATCATAATTAACATGTCTGAGTCTACCATGCCATAAATTTAAAGACTCAATCATATAAACAGAAGAAGAATCAACATTCTTATTTATACTCTTTGATTTTACAGAGATAAAATTGAGTTTCCACATTCCATTCAATACATATCCCCTACCCATAAACATCCCCCCTTAGACATAATTAATTTTTGTGATTCAAAAACCATTCTAAAGCCATGGACACTTAAGAGTGTTCCAAATACAAGGTTTTTCCGTATGTCAGGTACATACAACACATTCTGCAGTTTGAGTTCCTTTCTGAAGGTCATCTTCAAGACTACAGTTCTCTTCTTCTTGATCTTGAAAGTCACAACATTTCCCATGTAGAGCTTCTCCTCATCGTCTCTAGGTATCAGCTTGGCAAAAGAATTCTCGTCACAACAGATATGACGTGTGGCTCCAGTATCTAGCCATCATTCCCTTAGGTTGGAGTCAACCAGGTTGACTTCAGAGAGATCACAACACACAGGTCTACATCATCCACAAAATTTACCTTATTGGCTTTGGCTTTCCTTGGATATCTGCACTCAGAGGATCTGTGCCCCACCTTGCCACAGTTGTAGCAGGCTCCTTTGAATTTCTCTTTCTTGGAAATTCCACCATTAGACCCCAACTTTGACCTCGCTTGGTGATGTTGGGGTTGCTTTCCCTTCTTGACTTCGACAATGTTTGCCTTTGCCTCTTTGAAGGTAAGTTTTCTGGCATTGCCTCTATTGTCATCTTTGATTTGAAGTCTGACAATCAATTCCTCCACTAACATTTTCTTTCTTTTGTGCTTCAGGTAATTTTTGAAGTTATTCCATCTGGAATGCAGTTTTTTCGTGATAGTAGCTACTTGAAAAGACTCACTTATCATCATTCCTTCAACAAGAATCCCATGAATAATCCGTTGTAGTTCTTCCCCTTGACTTACTACCGGTTTGGAATCAACCATAGTAAAATTCAAGAATTTTGCGACTAAAAACTTTTTAGCCCCATCATCTTCTGTTCTGTATTTTTGGTCCAATGCTACCCACAATTCTTTCGCAGTTTTATAGACATCATATACCGGATACAAGTCTTTTAGTCCGTTGAGGATGTAGTTCTGACACAGAAAGTCAGTATTCTTCCAAGCCTCGGTGATGCTGAAGGCGGTGAGATCATCCACCCCTCCTTCTCCGTCCTCTACCGCGACAGTGTGGATCTTCCTTTAAGTACTTTGCCAGATTCAGCATGGTCAGATAGAACAACATCTTCTGTTGCCATGTCTTAAAATTTTGTCCACTGAATTTTGACGGCTTCTCATTATGGCTCATTGCCACTGCCGTTGCGTTCAGATTCATGGCATGATTCGTCTGTTTCAAAGTTTGGCCAGGTCCCACCATCTGTGTGGATGATTTGGGTGTGTTCGAAACATCTCCCATAGTCATTGTTTCTGTTCAAAGAGAAACAAAATTCCCAGAATTAGTAATAATTCCAATAAACTAAAAAACAATTTCGTTTATTTCTGATTTTGATTTTTCACAAAAATTCATAATCGTAGTTACTTGTAATGACAATTTTAGTAGCACAGATTTGTCCCGTTTATTTTTTGAGAATAAGCAAACCCGTTAATACGACAAGATCATTCCTGAAAACAAATTTATTTGCTTTTCTTACAAGTGTACTTATTTCGAATCGCCTTGGATTAAATATATCTTAAGATTGTTGTACAAAATAAGGTTAAATTCAAAATACACAGTAAAATAAATAAACGAAATACAGTAAATTTCAAATTTACAAAGAATCATATTCGAAGTAACCGAAAAGCAGATTGTTGAGGCCTGGAAAAACGCAGTTTCCTTAAGACAGATTCGACCACTCATCGATACTTGAGATCTTAGGTCGTCAGTCTCCCAGGATATAACAGCGGATGATCTTTGACAGTTGTAACACCCCAATTTTGGGCATAGCGATTTTGAGGTTTATTGGACGATTCGATGGACTAGGTTAGGGATTCGAGTCGGATTCAGGAGTAAATAGTTTTTGGTAAGATAAAAATATGAAAAAATGGTTAAAAATCATATTTTAATATATGAAAAATATTGGTGAAATCAATTTCGGAAAATGAAGTTTGGAAGGGTGACATTTAAAGGTGACTAAAATGAAAATGGCTCAAATTCTTAAAATCCTTAAGGAGTTATATTACCATGTTTTGGCTGATGGTTTCTCCCTTCAATTAATTCATTTTAAACACGTGGTTTATAAATAATTAAAAGAGTTTTGGATATTAAAAAGTTAGTTATTGGATTAAAATAATTTGACGTAACTTTTCTCTCCACTTTTTTCTACCAAACACTATTGTTTTCATCAAAATCCAGAGGTGAGAGATCTTTTTACTTATATTCTTAATTTGTAATTGATTCTTTAACTTTGATTTACAAAACCTCATTAAAATCTTGTGTTTTCTTAGCTTTAAACAATCAATTGAAGGGGAAAATCACACAATAGAGGTAAGGTTCTTGATCTCCTCTATTGAATGGTTATTTATTGATATTCCCAAGTATTTGATCCTTGATTTATAGTTTATAATCTGATTTTGTGTTTTTATATTGATTTAAATGGGTTAAGTTGATGAAAAAGTGAAAGATCCGTATTAGATATGTGTTTCCAGTGTTGAGGTTGATTTTAATCATATTTTGGATGTATTATAATGTTGATAAGTTGATTTTAACAATGGAATCCTGAAAGTCTTGAATTCCTAGTTGTTAAGGTTGTTAGATTTGTATTTTTGTGGAGTTGTGGTGGTTGTTTAATTGCTGGAAGTATTTGGATAAGTTAATGCCGTTTTAAGTGTTAATTGATGAATATGGAAGTGTTAGACTATTAGATTGTGGTGGGGTTGTGTTTGGGAAGACTTAGATAATGTTTTCGGTTGTTGTGGTTAGGTAATTGTGAGAAGATTGTGGAAGTCCGTGTGGATTTGTGGTTGCAGTGTTTTGAATGCATTGAGATGCATTAATCCTCAGTTGTAATGTGGTTAAAATAGGGGAGATGGATCCGAAAGTGATCGGTGATGCTTTAGAGGCTTGGGATGCTTGTTTTTGTGTCGGTGAATCGAGGTTTTGTGTATAGGTGAGTGAGAGCGTGGATTCCAGCTTTGGAATGTTTTAAAGGTGATTTATGGGAGTTTAAACTGAGCTTGAAACACTGGTTTAAACTCGAAAGTAAGTAAAATGTGGTTTTCTCTCTCGGTCGTGCTAATGTAAAATGATTTTGAAGCACTTGTTTTGATTTACATTGTACCTACTGTTTAAGTATGATTTCAAGTATTTGAGATACTATTTTTAAGCATGAAATGCTGAAGGATGCACATGGTAAATGATCCTTGTAAGTATATGGTTTATGCTTGTGGTTTAAAGCATGGTTGTTGCTTTGGAAAATTGGTTTGGTTAATGCTTGTGAAAAACAATGAGGTAAGTGGTAAATGGTTAATTATATTGGCAAGTGATGTGGTTTTAAAATTGTTATTGGATATAGTTGGCCGGCTATAGGATTGATAGTGCACTATAATAAGTCGCCTTGGATGTTGAGGGGTTTAGATCCGTGTACTGAAAACTCCATCCAAGTACCCTAACGATAAAGGGGTTATACAGTACTGTAAACTCCTGTTAGTGGATTAAGTATCTAACTGATGTAAAGGGTTGGTGTCCCCGTAGGTTGAAAGTGTACCAGTTGTTTAGGTGCCTCGATTGTGATTGTATCGCTATTTTCGGTTGAGATGGCTTGAAGTGTTGGGAGAACACTTGTTGATTCCGTGTATCCGATGAACTATTTTGGTAAAGGAACTTGGTTAATGACCACTTGTGAGCCAATATAATTGTTGATGTATCATTGAAATGGTTTATGTTGTATAATGGAATTTATACATGTTTACTCTTTAAACTTTGCATATGGTCGTTATGCATGAGAATGCTTAAATTGAGGTTGAGCAATAGGATTTGCTGTTGGTTAATGATACATGTTGCACATGGGTTAATATGTTGGTTTTAAAGATGTTAAGTGCATGGTTTTCAAGGCATGATAGTGTTTTAAAAGATGATTGAAATGAGATTTCAACGTAATATTAAGAAATGGTTTTAATGCATTGATGGTGTGTTGTTTTTGAGCACTCCTCACTAAGCCTAGTGTGCTTACGCTCTTTTTGTCCATCAATGCAGAGAATTAAAAGCTTGAAAGGCTGACGGAAGAAAGGGGTCACAACAAGACTTGATAATCGAAGTATGCTTTTGGTATAGACTATAAGTAATAAGGGCAATGTGGGTTCTGTTGTTTTGGGAGGTGTTTTGTTAAACTACCTGATTGAGCAGGTTTGTTTTGTTGCTCTTGGTTTGTATTTGGCCATTATTGATTGTTTTTGGTGATGGTTTAAAGTTTCATGTTTTACTTGATGGGTTTTCTAGGTTGCATGCCTATAGATTTATATTTGATGCAAGATGCCATGAAATGATGTTGAGTCTATGATGTTATGTTGAGGTTTGATTCTAGATTATGTTGGTTGTGTGTTAGGAGCATGTTAGGATGTTTTGGTATGGTTGAAAGCATGTTAAACCGGCTAAAAGTGACATTACAGGCCTAGGTGTACCGATACGCAGGGGACCGTATCAGTACGACTAAGCAAATTTAGGCTCGGGTTTTTGATGCGGGCTAAGGTACCGCACCGCGTTTTTATGCCACTAGAATTCTGCTTTTTAAGTTAAAACCCGCATACCAAAACACCTATAAGCCGTATCGGACGAGGTAATAAATATTTTAAAATGAAACCTATTTTTCAGCTAGGCGTAGCGGTACAGTACATAGAGTACCAAGATAGGGCTGAGCATAATTGATCACCGTATCGATTGGGTCGCCCGCGTTTCGATACGGTTGGCCGTTAATTCTGTTAATATCGTAGAAGTGAAGTTCTATTTTCTTATGTTTTGGTCCATGAGTATTGTGGATGCAATTGAATGAGTTTGGATGATAATCTTGAGCTGATTTTTAAAATGTAAGCATGAAACCTGCTTAATTAAAGATTGGTAACACAAAAATAAGTTAAGACCATGCAATTTGCCGAATTTGCAATTTAGTCCCTAAAGTGCTTTCTTGATCAATTGGATGTCTATTCGATGCCCGATTGAGTTGGGTTTTCACCTGAGATCAGTATGTACATGTAGAACATTAATCATGCATCTAGACAAGATAAAAGAAAAAATGGATGTATTTCAAGTTTAATTTTTACGGTATACTTCTATAAACCTAATATAGCTCGCTCAGCTCGATCTTGTGACTAAGCCGAGTCGTGGGGGCTACATTTGGTGGTATCAAAAATAGGTTTGCGATAGTTGGGAGTTGGTTTAATTGTTGTGATATTATTGTGAGATGTTATCTGATGTTTGATATGCACGTGATTGTAATATGCACGGTGGTTCTTTGTATGCCATGTTTGGGAAAATTTTGGGAAACCCATTGCCTTATTTTTATAGTCTAAAATGTTATGATTTTGAAATAGAAGTCTTGGATCCTTGCTCGCGGATGGCTTGGCTATGTTTTGTTTTAAAATGATTATCATGCCTTAAAAATGTGTTATGTTACGACCGAGAAGAGAAATGAGAACTAGCATGATGTTGTTGCCTTTAGGCAGTGAGTTGAGGAGAGTGTTGTGTCTCCTAGGGTTTGTCACCTTGAAGTATGTACCACCTATTCCAGTTGGGCTAGTGTTTGGTGATATGATGCCTTGTTATAGGGTTGCCATTCTATGGTTTTGATGTGATTTTGGGTATGGATTGGTTGACAGAACATAAGGCCGTGGAGGATTTTGAGATCAAACAGATATCTTTGAGGTTATCGGGTGATTTTGAGGTGGTAGTTGTTGGTGAAAATACTAAGTTCTTGTCTAATGTTTGTTTGGCTTTAGAGGTAGTCGAATGATGGATTTACGGATGTTAGGCATTCTTAGCCTATGTTATGAACCCGGGGTCAAATGAAGTATGTGCTCAGGATATTGTTGCGCGTAATAAGTGCTACGCAAATGTGCAAGTATACACGTCGCAAGTTATAGTATAAAAGATATCGTCTCCACAGGGATTGGTGCCACTTCAAGAATCTAGTCTCTTGCACTGTAAAAAGTAAAAACACAAGTAAAGGATTATAGAAGTTTTAACTAATAACTAATTTAGAAAGCAATTAAGTAAAAGAAAAGATGAATTCGAATGAGAGAGATAGGCTAGGTTATCGTGAGTTGAGGTGTGATAGCCAATTGGATTGTCTTGGTAAAGAGTGCATGGGCAACTCGGTTGCCGTGGCGACTTGCACAACGGGTTGCCTTGGCAACTAATTGATGGTTGCTTGGGCGACTAGTTGGGCAACTACTTGGGCGACTGGGCAGCAACTTCAAGGTTCGGCGGAGCGTTCTTCAATGGTTTCTTCTTATCCCTAAGTCGAAACTCTAGCTACTTGTGCATGCCTTGATAATACATCCCTGCGTGAATCAAGGGTGAACAACAACCAATCTTTGCGCTCTTCTTAGCCGTTGAAATCCTTAACTTATTCCTAAGCCGGATTAATCTTCACCATCATTGGATTGCATAAAGATCATATTCATTCGTTTCTTGAATCTAACTCTCCCGATATTAGATAAATGGATAAAATCACGAGATCCTCTCCCAATTCACTCGCAAACAAGAATAAAAATCAAGAATGAATAAACCTTGAAATAGAAAAGTGCAAACTCTTATTACCTAAACAAAAACCAATAGTTTCTCACAACCACAAAACACAATAACCATAGCCAAGTAAGTTTAGTTCATAGCTAGGTTCCAAAGAAACACAAGATAATTAATCCCTAGCATGAACTCAATCGAACAAAGATGAAGGAAGAGGCTTGTCGAAATCCTCCTTGCCCTTGATGCTTGTCGAAAATTCTCTCCTCTTGCCCTACTTGGACTTGCCGAAATTTCCCTCTTGCTCTCCCCCCGAATTGTCGAAATCTCCTTGATATTTATAGGGCTAGGCCAAAGTCCTTCTTTGAGGAGGAGTTTGAGTTGGAATTAAATTATCTTTAAAGAATATAATTCTTTATTATAATTTTATTCCTATTAGAACTTCTCCTATCCTCTTGGAATTTAATTCTTCTTTAATCTCTGCATGGCAATCAAATTCCTTTGGGCTTGGACCTTGCTCCATGTCATATTGGGCTTGTAAAATCATGAATTTCGACATCCATATTGCTTTTGGTCTTTGTCGACAAATGCCATGGCAACTGGCTCGGCGTCTCCTTCATGCACTGCCCTGGCAACTAGCTCGGCATATCCTTCATGCATTGCCCTGGCAACTAGCTCGGCATTGCTTTGGCAAGTGATCCTGCACATACATACACAAAAACACACCAAAGCAGCATCTATTTCCACAAAAATCACCAAGTTATGTAATCAAGCTCAACAATTGAAGGAATCATGGATTAATGCATGAATAGCTAACTATGCAACTAATATGAGCCTAAGTCTAACAATAATATGAGTAAAAAGGGTAAGAAAAATAGTACTTTTGAACACTTATCACACCCCAAACTCGAACTATTGCTAGTCCTCAAGCAATGCAAACTCATAATTACCGCCAAGACTTCAAATTTTCACAAACTTAGCTTTGAACTTGATTTCAATTCTCTGAACCGGGGCACAAAGTTTTCTTAAGTTAATTTAATCGACTAGAGCCGGTTTCGGGCACCTCTAGTTAACCGAAAAAATTTTAACGCCTCCTAGAGCCAGTTTCGGGCACCTCTAGTGATCAATTTTTTTAGCATATGCTAGAGCCAATTCGGGCACCTCTAGCATTCATCCAATTTTTATTCTAATCCCCAATTAGTTAATTATCAACCTAAGTTTACTAGAACTCCTTAAATCAATCAAACCACAACAGTGTTTCATCAAATTTAGCATCATAGTAAAATTCTAAGTTTTTCATGGTTATCCTAGAATAAAAATTCTATCAATTAAGTGCATTGGTAAAGTCATCATTGAATATTCATCAAATCTAAGCAATTCTTGTTCCAATTTAAAGGCATGGCAAGCAATTTATGTATCCTAAATGTAATGCTTAAAATTAATGTAACTAAACATGGTAATTACTAATAACAATCCCCCAAACTCGAGTGAGGCATTGTCCTCAATGCATGCATAAAAATAACAAAAATAACAATAAAAATAAAAATGCATACGAGGACTTACTCCGAGAGTTCGTCATCGTAGATGATTAGTTTCCTTCTAGTTGGCGTCTTGATTTTCTTGCTTGAACGCAATGGTTGTTTTCTTGTTGCCGGTGGTGGAATCGATCCTCGTACGGGGTTGTCCTCATCATCCTCTTCATCAATGTCAATGGCTTTTCGTTTGGAGGATTCAATTGGTGCGGTCTTTATTGGTTCAATGGAGGACTCGTCCGAATCTGAAAAATCAGAAAATGATTCCGTAGGAGTTGATTGAGCATAGGTGCTTTACCTTTGGCTTTTTCAGTGGTTGCCGGGCGTTGTCGTGGTTGGTTGCCGTGGCGTCAGCTTCCTTGGTTGCGTGGCAAGGATATCGACGGAAATATTGGGAACGGCACACGGTTGTCCGGGTACCTTTCTAGGATGACTTGGGTGATGGCATTGTTGTGCTCCTTCATGTACCGCATGAACATTAGTTGCCGATCTTCAATTTGCCTTAGGCGGCTTTCCAATGGGTGCAAAAGTGCTTCAATGTGTCCGGGATTAATGGCCGAGTTGCCTGGCGTTAGGTGCTTGGGCATTAGGGATTGCCCTTGGCGGCGGAGTTGCCGTGACAATTGGGGGCCTTGAAGAATCTCGGTGCCTCTCCCATTAGCTTCCGGATTAGTGCTTGATTCCAACCAGACTGGGTAGGGCTTTTTCATCGGTGGACTCACTCGGGACATGCATCTCTTTGCAAAGATTGGAAATTAAGCAAGGGAAGAAAAGATAACCCTTATCTTTTGAGCTGCATACAAAAAATCTCATCGCAAATAATTTTTCCAATGTTAATGATGCGATTATGCAAAATAGAATGTATGAGCAAAAGGCGTGGTATATCAACGGTAGTATTGTGTGTGGAGGGCATTAAAAAGTTTTAACAAACTTATTCCATAGTTTTGCCTCGGGTTTTAGCCGAAGGCGATTTACCGTGCCCTTGTATTTACCGTCGTTCCAATGAGTTCTGGTTGAGTGAGTTCTTGAAGCACCTTGTCGAGTTGCTTGGGATTGATTTGGTCAACGAAGGCTTGATGCTCGTCATTCTCAATGTAAAGTCCGTAAAAGGTGTTGATGCTTTCGGGACTTATAAGTATGGCCTTGTCACGAACAAAAACATAAGGATTATCCGGGTTAGGTGAGTGAGCATAGAATTCTCTTACCCATGAGATGTTACCCGGTTCGGTTGATGGCAAAAGATTTGCCACTTTTGATGTGCAATCCTTTTGAAGATGAATGGTTCAAGGCCGAAATCTTGAGATCTGGAGTATTCAAAGCCTTGTTCTTCATGAATCTTCCGGCTTTCAAACTTGGATTGAAATCTTTCTTGAACCGCCGGTGTAGCAAACTTCTTGTATCTTGGTTCTTTGGAGGAACTTGGATGAACTAGAAGTTTAATCTTAGATGCCATGTATGATCTTGGTTGTGAGTAAAAACAAAGAAAAGAAAAGAAACTAAAAAGTTGCAAGATAGAAAGTAGGAATAGGTTAAGGGTGATGGGTTTTATAGAAAAGATAGGTGGGTGGGATTAGGGGAAATCGACAATTGGGTTAGGGTTTGGTAGGAATTTTTCGACAAAGGGGTTTTGGTTAGGATGAATTGGAGGCTTTATATAAGCCTTAGATTCAGCCCATTAGTTTCCTTGTTGAAGATGTTTTCCTACTTGGTTTAGAATTCCTTCTTTCTCTTGAACTTCCTTTCCTACAATTCAAAACAAATCAAATAAGGATTAAAATTAAAGATAAACTAATAAAGAAAATAAATAAAGATGTGTAATAGGATTCTTAGACTTGAATAAAA